>SRPW01000390.1:0-23023 GCA_018360225.1 Claviceps pusilla | reverse complement strand
CTGGATTTTTCTATTTAGTGCTGGACCGTTATTCCAATGACTTTAGATCCCTATTATTATCTTTAGTGCTAGACTGTTATTCTAATAACCTAACTAGGATCCCTATTATTATCTTTAGTGCTAGACTGCAATTCCGATAACTTTTAATTATTATTCTTCTTTTTCTTCTTCTTTTCTTTCTTTTTCTTCCTTTTAACAACTGCCGGCCAGCCGACAACCTCATAGCTGCAAGCTAGCTTGCAGTCGCCCACAGCTGCCATTGGCCATAACCTAGCTCGTTGGGGGGGGTGTTGTTCTTTTTCCCCCCCGTCACACTATCTATTTAGATATTAATAAACTTAATTTTATTATAAAGAAGTAGGAGGAGGAATAGTGCCTTCTCTATTATTTATTCTATCTCTTTATAAACCTTTAGTTTATACCCTAAGTATAAATACTCTATATTTTATATACTATAATATTTTTTACTATTAAAACTTAGGTAATAAGCTTATCTTTTTTTAAATTAAACTCTCCCTTAAGTGTATTTAACTCCTTAGTAAAGGTATAAAGAATATAAATAAAGGTAGCTAGGCTTATTATATAGGGTAAGTAAGTAAGTAGCTAAAGGCATTTAGTAATTTAGTAACCCTTCTTACTATAGTATAAGCATTAGCCTACCTCTTATTAATACTAAACTACCTTCTCTAAAACCTAAGCAGTGTATATACTATTTAATATAGCGCTATTGCCTATATATTAGCCTTAAGGCCCTAAAAAGCAGGCAGCGTTAATGTTTATTATAGCTATATTACTATTATAGTTATAACTTAAGCGCTATTATTACTAGGCCTTAACCTATTCCTTAATTTAATATAAGTTAATATTTAAAATAATACTATAGTATTATATAACTACTACTAAGTAGTCTAAGTAGGGGATATTATAACCTATATAGTAATCCCTTATTTACTTATTAAAACCTATATAAAGCTTTATAAGCTTTATTATATCTACCTATATACTACTACTTATAAGGTAAAGTTTTTATTTAAAGTAAATAAAGAAATCTATAAACTATTTAGCATTACTTTATTTAATTAAGCTTAAAGATAGTATATTCTTTCTAATATAGGTTTATAAATATTATATTAAGGTATTTAAAGAAGTAGCTAAAAGTATACTAACACTTACTGCCTAGTTTAAAAAATAGTATAATATATACTTAAATCTTAGGTAATAAGTTTTAATAAATAAGAAACTACTTATTATAATTAATACTAATAAAATTAGAGTTAGCTTTTAGCTTATATATTATAAAGCTTTACTAAGCTTAAAAGGAGTCCTTATTACTATTATAAAGGTTCTTTATAAAGAGTAGTTTATAATAAAGTTATACTTAGTTAAAGTTTATTAAGTTCTTTATAGAAATAGCCTAATTTACTATAGCTACTTAGTAGTATAGTTCCTTAAGCTAAGTTATTATTATAGAGATAGTTTTATAAAGATAGTGTAAGTTCTATATATTACCTAATTAGGTAAATTATTTATAATATTAAGAGTTTATTATATTACCTATATAAATATAGTTATTATAAACTATATAATAATAGTTAATAATTATTATAGACTAGCCTAAAAGGTATCTATATTTTAGTATTAATAGTATTATTATTAACTATAAGGGTAGTAAGAAGGAATCCTAATATAGTCCTTCTACCTCCTACTAAATATAGACTTATAGGTAGGGCTAGCCTTAATGGCACGCAACACTCCCCCTCTCTATCCCCGCCATACCTCTAATAAGGATCCGAGCATTAAGCTCGAATCCATCACAGATAGTAGTCTTTCCTTCCTTCTTATAAATAATAATAACTTTATTAATACTAAATTATAGTAGTTATTTAAGCTAGTTTATAATAATTATTATTTATTATAACGTTACTTATAACATTTATTTATATATAAATAATATAATAAACCCTTAGTATTATAAATAAATAGCCTAATTAGGTAAAATATAAAACTTATACTACTTCTATAAAACTATTACTTTAATAGTGTGTCGCCGGAGAAGGAACATGGACTGCGGTTATTTGGAAGAAGGCATTGTGGCGGCTAAAGGAGTGAGTCCTTGGCACGATATAATTAAACTATCTAATTAAATAATATAAATAGGTCCTAGGTCCTTAGATAGTTAGAGAGGCATTTGTTTTCCTATTTTTCTTTTCTAGGGTATAGGTATTGTTGGGAATAACTCATAAAGGGAAAACAAATACTAAAATGCATGCATAACAAAAACAACGTAAAAAGTGTGATTCTTAATTATCTATGTTATAGCTAAGAGCTAAGCTTATAAAGTAAGGAAAAGGGTGGTGTTATAGCTACGCGTGCGGTCGGTAGTGCAGCTAATTAGACTACGTATATCGTTATAGCGGACCTACCTAGTTGCCTATACACGCTACACCTAGCGTTTTACCTACACTAAGGTTTTGCTATTAAGAGCAATTCTAATACTAGGGAATTCTTTTTTTTATAAGAGAAATTGCTTAAAGAGTAGCTAAAAAAATAAATAAAAATCTTAGTTAAAGAAAGTATTATTAAGTGGATCCTATTAAGAAAATAGAAGGATATAATTAGTTATAGTAAGGGATTCTATTAGTTATAGTTATTTTTATTACCTTTATATAGCTTATATATACTTTACCTACCCTTTAATCTAAATATTAACTTTATTAGTATTAATAAAGGTTTCTAATGCTTTATTAAGTAAAGCCTTTATTATAGTATTTATAATATTATTATTCCTATTAATTTAGTAGATTTCTATAAGTTTATAGCGTTTATATAATTACTAAAGAGCTATAATATTAATTATTAAGTGTTTTTCTTTAGTTATACCTAGCTTTATAAGGCACTTATATAGTAAAAGTAAGTTAGTATAAATTATTATTAGAATTTAGAGGAATTTAAGGCATTCTATAAGGGTATTTAAGGTTATACTAATAGTATAGGCTATATTAGTACCTTACACTATTCTATATAGCTTAGAAGTAAGTGTACTCTTTATAACTTTTTTACTTTTTATAGAGCTATATATAATAATATTTCTATAAAGTTTAAATTTAGCACTCTTACTACTTTTAGTCTTATTATTAATAATAATTATAAAGCCTATTTAAGAGCTTAGGTTCTTATTATTTATAAAAGAACTGTTAATAAATATATAAAGTGCTACTATTAGTAAATTTATTATAAAATACCTTAGACTATAGTTAGTATTATTAATCTACTATTAAAGTCTTTTATTAAGCTTATTTATATTAGTTTAGTTAGGTTCTTAGGCTTAAGCTACTATAGAAAGGTTATAGGCTACCTTAGGTTAGTATATAGTTAAGATATAGGCTTCTTAAGTATATTTCTTAATATATTATTGCTTTATAGTAGAATTATTAGCTTTAATAGTTTTAAGGTTATTACTCTAGCCCTTTTTAGGTTAATATAACTATACTATCACTATTATTAGTTAAGATATAACTATTAAAAATAAGGGGACTTTTTAGAGTTAGCTTTTACTTAGGTTTTACTATAAAATTAGCTTTTTAAAGCTTAACCTTTTCTTTATTAAAGAAAGTAAGGTTACTAAGTTTAAGTGTATTATTAGTTTATATACTAACTACTCTAAAGTAGTTAGTGTTGCCTAAGGTAATAAGAAGGCATAGGTTATAGCTAAATATGCTTATTTAGAGTTTTTCTTTATAGTGCTTTAAATAAGTTACTTACTAGTATGTTCTAACTTTTATAATTCTATATAACAGCTTAATAACTTCTATTATTATGCCTTTTAAATATAAATGCTTAATTTACTTTAGTAGCCTTATAAATATTAGCTTACTAAGGTTAGTTTATAATTAAATATAGGCCTATATAATATCTTTAAGCTAAAGGAAAATTTTCTTTAGTGCTAGTAAGAGTACTAGTGCTATAATTAACCTCTAGCTTACTCTTTAAATTATTAGGGATTATATAAGAATTAGCGTTTTTTTATAGGTACTATACCCTTAAATTATAAGCCTTAATTTCTTATATAGCTAGTTAGTCCCTTTACTCTTAACTTTCTATACTATATAAGAGTAAAAAAGGCATTAGTTTCTATACTTTTCTTTATTAAAAGTTATAAATTTAAATATACCTCTTACTAATAGTGTATTAATCTTAGCTTAGTCTAACTTTTTAAAGGGTTTACTTTTTATAGTAATTTTACCTTACCTTCTAAGGTTTACTATAAGCTAAGTATTATTCCTTTCCTTTATTATAATAAAAGCTATAGTAGTAGCTTAATACTTTAGAGTTACTAGTTCCTCCTTTTTATTATTAAATTCCTTTTTTTCCTTCCTTATATACTGCTTCTTTTTAACCCCTTCTCTCTCTATACTTTTATTCCTATCCTTCTCTTTCTCTTTATAGTTAATAGATTTCTTTATTACTTCTAAGCTCTTTCCTAAAGGGAAGGGTAAATTATACCTTAAGCTATTAGTATATATACTAAGGCTATTATAGGTAGTAATAATAAATTTACCTAGCGCTATTAATCCCTTTAATACTGCCCCTCTCCTTAAATTCCCCTAATACTATTACTTTTTTATTATTCTCCTTTTATATACCTCTCTTTTAATACTAGCTCCTTCTCTTTCCTTAAGTATATTATAAGAAATAATAATAGATTTACCTTTATAAGAAGGCTTCCCTAAGGGGTACTCCCCCTCTCTAGTCTAGCCCCCCTTTTTTACTCTAGCTTAAGATATTCTAAATTCCCTTTATATTACTAAATTTCCTCATATATTATCCCTATATTCCTTCTCTTTAGTGCCTCTCTTCCTAATAAATCCTTTATAAAAACTAATAAAATCCCCCTTTAAATACCTACTACTATAAAAGATAATAAAGAACTACCTTAGTAGCCTATTAACTAAAAAGGTAATAAAGTGCTTCCTTAGTTAGCCCTATAGCCTTTAGCCTATCTTCCTTAGCCCTCTAGCTTATAGGTATAGTACTACCTCTCTATAGTTTTTAATATAAAAAAAACGCTTTTTTAGGCATTCTAAGCCTTAATAGTAGGTTTAAAAGGTCTCTTTATCCTCTAAAGTTACCTTATAAATACTATATAGCTCCTCTTACGCTTTCTTTATAATACCTAAAGTATAGTTAGGTATCTTAGTATATATATAGGGTTTTATAATAGTACTATAAAACCTTACTATACTATTAGGTATTTTTACTATATATATTTCACTATTAATATTTAGAAGCTTATAGGGGCTATACTAGCTACCTTTCTTACGCTAAATATAAACCTCTAACTATAGTATTAGTTAATAAGTTAGTTCTATATTAAGTTTATAATAAGTATAGAGA
The DNA here is from genome assembly GCA_018360225.1 of Claviceps pusilla. Classification (NCBI taxonomy): domain Eukaryota; kingdom Fungi; phylum Ascomycota; class Sordariomycetes; order Hypocreales; family Clavicipitaceae; genus Claviceps; species Claviceps pusilla. The sequence goes on along the minus strand of SRPW01000390.1, from coordinate 17,629 downwards.
GTATTAGTAACTTATTATTTTATAAGGTATTTCTAGGCTTTATTAGTAGCTTTATAAAGAATTATAGCTTTTTTAGTAACTAAGAAGCTTAGGGGTAATTTATTTATTAAGTATAAATATATACTAAATATAAGTAGGGTAGGAATAAGGCTATTAGGCCTAGTAGAGTTATTAATAGCTTTAATAGCTATTTAGAGGTATTATAGAGGGGTAAGGATATTACTAACCTTACTTTTAATAATATTATATACTCTTCTTAATAAGGCGTAATACCTTTTAATCTTATTAATGCTTTAGTAGGCTTTTATAGGCACCTTATTTATATTAATAGCTAAAAGGCATGCTAAATACTTAAACTTAGTAGATATAAAATTCTTTTTAGTATTATAAATAGTTTAGTTAGATAGGCTAAGATATATATTAATTTAGTATTCTTTAAGAGCATTCTATATATTATAAGCCTTCTGTTTTTATAGCTTAAGGAATTTAGTTACTTAGAATATAGTTACTATATTAATAATGTATAAAATAGGCTAGTTACTAATTTAGAGAATATTAATAAGAATCTTATAGTTAAAGTTAATATTATCCTTAAGGGAAAACTTAAATTAGCTTAGGGCTTTATTATTTATTTAGTAATAGTAGTATTCCTTTATAAGTTTCTATATTAAGTTAATATAAGCCTTTTTACTAGCATATTCTAAGAGCTTTATAAGCCTATTAATAGAGAAATAGCTAAATCTCTAGTAAAGTTAATGAATTTTAGTTTTAAAAAGGCAGAATATAGTAGCTTCTTTAGCTTTAAAAGTCTACTAAGGATATCCCTATTTTCTTATAATAGGAACTCTCTTTTAGCCTTAAATTAATATATTTTAAAGGTTATTAAGCTTTATACCTATTCTATCTATATTTAATATATAAAATAGAAATAGAGTTAATGTATTAAGAATGTAGAAAGTAATGTTACTAAAAACTATAGGAACCTAAAGGATTCTATAGAAAGTTACTAAGCTAGCACTAAATATAATATTATATAGCTAGGCCTTTTTAATTTAAAGGTAAGGCATTAGTTTAATAAGGGCCTTAACTTAAGCAATTCTAGTAGTTAAGATTCTAGTTACACTAGTATTTAGGAGGATACTATAAAAGACCTCTTTTATATATCTCTTTTTTAAAATAAAGCATTAGTAGTTGTTAAATATAATAGAGGTTTAGAAGTCTTTACTAAATATTCTATATATAAACACTTAGTCCTTAAGGATTTTAAATAGGGATTTTTTATAATCTTTTAAAGGGTTTTTATTAATATTATTATTAGTTAGTAATGTTAGAGCAGTTAGGAAGAACTAAGTATATATAATTTAGGGAGGATTAGCCCTTTACTTATATATTCTAGATATAAAAAACGCATTTATAGATTCCTATATATAGTCTTTAGTATTATTATTGTTATTTATAGAGCTTTTATTATTATTATTTTCCTTAAAAGGACCTTTAAGGGCCTATAGAAAGGTAATAAATTTTTTATTAGTTAGAGGGTTTTTATGCTTACTGCTTTTCTATTACTTCTCTTTTGCTTTTTACTGCTTATATTAAGGGTAGTTTATAGATTAATATCCTTATTTACTATAAATAAAGCATTTTTATAAAAAGGGGGAAGAATATAGAGGTTTCTTATAATTTAGGGCTTTAGATTATAAAGTTACTGTAGCTCTTTTATATCTCCTATCTATAAATAGTATTTTATTACTTATAGAAGAGGTGTTGCCTTTTATTATTTATTATATAGAGGTAATAGCCTCTTTAATATAGAAGTATTTCCTAAAGTTACCTATAACCCCTTTATAGGTTAGTAAGTAACTATAAAGGGTATTGTAATACTTAGGAACGCTGCTAATAAAAGTAAGAAGTTATTAATAAAGCTATGTGTTAACTATAGAAGAGTTAAAAAGACTATAATAGATTTTCTTAAGGTTTTCAATAAAAATATCTAAGCATTATAGCTTAGTCTTATTAGGGTTATTATTAATAACCTTCTAGAGGGTTATAGTATTTTACTTAATTTTATAGAAGTGTTAGTTACTTTTAGTTTTAAAGTTCTCTTTTATATAAGTAATAAGCTTATTAAAAGAGAGTCCTTTATAGGCTAACTTATCTAAATAGTATATAAGGGTATTTTCTATTAATATAATTAGAAAAGCATAGTTCTAAATTTCTAAGGGAATGTTATTATAGATATATCTATTCTAGAAGATGTTTACCTTTAGGGTAATAAAATTATATATTTTCTTAGTGTATTTGTCCTCTTTTATATATACCTTTGTTAATTCTCCTAGAATTTATTATATTTAGTTATCTAGAATTCCACTAGGGTTATTATTATATAATGGATTCTAATAGACCTAGTTAGGTAGATTTCTATAAAAAGTCTTAAGGTTCTTCTTAAAGAAATCCTTTTATTAGCTAAATTAGTTAATAGGTATATAAATAGGGAAATTAGGGTTAGGCTAAGGTAGGGGATAAGAAGGTTGTTAAAGGGGTCTATAAGAGTTATTATTTAGGTTTAAAGGTATTAAAGGAGGATAATAACTTATATTTAGGGGAGGATTCTATATAAACTAGTATAGTTAGCCTAGTTATAGGTAAGGCTAGGGTATTAGAAGCTTTAGATAATAAAGGAAAGTCTTAGCCTTAGTAGAGGGGAATATATCCTTAAGTTATTAATTTATATATTTAAGTAACTTAAAGAGGGAAAGGGGAATTAAAGGTTAAATTCTCTTAATAAATAGAACCCTATTTTCTTATAGGAAGTCTTAGAAACTACTTTAAAGATATATGCTTATCTTCTAGAAGTATAAGATATTCTAGTCTTAAAAGTCTTTTTAAAAGTTATTAATAAGCTTTTTTTTAGTTTACTTCTATAACTTATAGTAGTTAATAATATATATAATTTAGTTATTAAGGACTAGCGTTATTACATTGCTAAGGTTAGGGTTTTTATAGGCTTCTTTTTATTTTAGTGAGATAGCACTATTAAATAGGTAAAGTTGCTTTAGAAGAGAGTCTTTTAATAGGTAGACTAAGCTAGTAACTAATAGTACTCTATTATTATTATAAGTCCTTTTCTATATTTCTTATTAAATAGCTTTATTAGAAGTTAATAAAGCTATAGTTATTTCTTTAGTAGCTTTAGTAGCTAAATCTTTAAAGGTAACCCTTTTATTTATTTCTAAGGGAGGTTTCTGCCTTTAAAATATAGTTTTTTATAATAGATAGGATAGATACTAGCGTCTACTTAATAGTAAGGGCTTTCTCTATTAAAGTCTAACTCTGCTAGTTATAGTAGAGTTTTCTTCCTTAGTATAGTAATAGGGGTCTTAGATACCTTAAAAGCTGTCTCTTCTTTTATAGTTAATTCTAGTAAATCTATAGTTATTACTAACTACTAATTAGTGTTAGAAATAACTTATAAAGGGAAAATAAATATTAAAATATATACTGTGTCGCGGGAGAAGGGATTTGGTCCGCGGTTATTTGGAAGAAGGCATCGTGGCGGCCAAAGGAGTAAGACCTTAGCACGGTGTAGTTAAACTATCTAATTAAATAATATAAATAGGTCCTAAGCCCTTAAATAGTTAGAAAATCTATCTGTTTCCTGTTTTTCTTTTCTAGGGTATAGGTATGGAAGCACCTATTGCTATAATACTGTTAATTGTTATAATTCTAGTTGCTGCTATAGTATAATTATTTATATTTTATTTTAAGGATATTATTATTTTAGTCTTTAATGACTTAAACTATTTAATTAAATAAAGAGCTATTTAATTATCCCTTTTCTATATAGTCTTAATAACTTAGAGCTGAATCTGTGTATATAAGAAAGCTAGAATACAATAGGGATAGCTTTAGTTATATATATACCCTTTACTTTTAGATGTGTAGTATGTATTCTTTTTCCCCCTGTTATAAATAGTGGTTTTGCCTGGGCGAGAGTAAGTTAAGTGGCCTCTATATAATCTGTTTTATTATGTAGCAACAATAATATATAATTAGAGGCTATAATCTAGAGTTAGACCTTATTATAACTAACTAAACTTATAAAACTAAGATAAGAAACTATAAAAAAACTGTTATAGGACTTTTAAATTATTTAATTAAAAGCGTAAAGATAGTGTGAAACTTAATTAGCGCAAGAAATCGCCTGCTCTAAGATTATACCTAATGAAATTAGAATTATTAGTCCTTAAAGTGTAAAGCTATAAAGCTAACTTATTAAAAAAGAGAAAGAGCTTGCTAGAGGTCTTGCTAGAACCCACTTAGGATACTAGTCCCCCTCTTATTAAAATAAATAAGACTATAGATTATCTAATTATACCTAGTCTTACTAGATTTTATATAGTTGCTTTTATTATAGGTATTATTCTATTTATAACTTAAAGCACTTTTATTAGAATTCTAGTCTTAGTTTATAGAGTTAATAAGGATAATAACTTAGTTAAGCTTATTAAATAATAATATAGCTAGGTTTATAAAGAAGAAAGTATAAATAAGAAGAAGCCTCCTAATTAATTAATCTACCTATTGCCTATACCTATATTTAATAATGTTAGCCCTAAAGATTAACTTAGGTAAGTATTATTAATCTTTTCTTTTTTTTCTTTTAATTAAGTTAGTATAAAGCAACTAAGCCTAGCCCTACCCTATATTAAAAACCCTTCTCCTACTATTATAACTACTTTTACTAGTATTATTAAAGGACTTAACCTAAAGGTCTTTACTAAGCTCCTTAGGGAAACCCTAGGTAGGTAAAGTGCTTTTATATTCCTCTAAAGTAACTATAGTATAGACTAATTTATAGAAGAAGATATTACTAACTTTTTAAAGGCCTTTAAAGTAAAAATACATACCCTTAGTTTTTCTAATAATAAGTAGTGCTAAATGCTTAAAAAAGAAGTCGCCCCTAAGCTTTATAAGGATATTAAGACCCTTATAACTATATATACTTAGAAGAAGGCTAAGGAAGCATTACTTCTTTAGTATTAAGCTACTCCTTAGGAAAGAACTAAGAGTATAATAAACTAGCTTAAGAAGCTTAATATACAGTGCCTTTAGATATTCTCTAATACTTATTTATAGCTATAGTGGCACTAAGCGCTAATGTTAAAAGTATTCCCTAATAATTTAAAGACTCTCTTAGTATAATTTACATATATTTATAAAGCTATTCCTAATTAAATTATTATTAGCTTTATAGATAAGTAAGGAATTAGTAGAGAATTGTTTATTTATAAGAGTTATAGAACCTTATAGACTAAGCTAAATAATTATATAAAGACGCGCCTATAGCTTAAGAATTATAACTTAGCTAAGACTATTAACACTTACCTTAATAATTAATTATTTAATTATAAAAAAGTCCTTTAGCTAGCCCCTTTTATTATTAATAAAACCTAAATAAAAAGAGTTAAACTAGCTAATTTATTTTAGTTAATATTCTAAGATAGTAGGGAAAACAATAACTATAAGGGCTAAATTAATACTTTAGTAAAGAAGCTAAAAGAACTATAGATTGCTATACTTTAAGGGTAAGTGTAACTATATAATCCTTTGCGTTATATAAATAAGAGACTAAGCTTTTTATATCTTATATCCTATAATGCTATATAAGCTAGGGAGTAATAGGAGTACCTTAACATTTACTTAAATATCTTTAGCGCCTATAAATAGCAGTTTAACCGCTGCTTTTATTATAATAAGAAAGGCTATTACTTTAATTATTATAACTTCTTAAAATATAATTAAAAGGTTAGGTTTATATAATATAACTTCTAAGCTTAAATTCTTATAATTAGAGATAATTTACTAAAGTATTAAGTTCCTTCTATACTTTATAACCTATTCCTTAACACTAGGAGTTATATTTATTATTTAGCTATCTTTTAGGTTTAGTATTTTAAAGATTATATTATTAATTACCTTATAAACTAGGTACTAAAGTATAAGGATGTCCTTATAAACTACTGGATTATATTAATTAATAAGAAGAGAGTTTTTAATAATATTGCTAAGCAATTAAACGTTTTACTATATAGACCTAAGCAATAAAGGCCTATGCCTACTAAGGTACTACTAAGAGAGCTATAGCTTATAACTAAAGTAATAACCCTAGAAAGGATTAAAAATACTAGCCTAACTAATATAGCTGTTAATATTAATACACTAAAGAGAGTATAGGTTAAAGAGATTTCTAATAAACCCTTAGTTAATAAAAGATTATAGCTAGCCTCTATAAGGTAATTTAAGAAAGAAGAGTTAGGCATTATAGGTAATAGAAAAGGGACGCTATAAGACTGCTTTATTACTTAGCTCTATAAGGAGGTTTTTAGCAAAAAGGTAGGCGTAAGCCTATGTAACCTCTTTAAGCTCTTTTTATTATTAGCTAAATTAGCTACTAGTAAGTATACTGCCTATACTAAGGGAATTAAGGAAGTGTTTTACTATAATAGGTTATTTAAGTTAGCTAGATTAATTTAACCTTAAGAATATTAATATTAGGAAATACCTAAATTATTTAATTAAAGAATAATAACCTAGGTTATTAAAACTATAACTAAACTTATAAAGTAATAAAAGAAAGAAGATACTAATAAACTTACTATATAATAAATTAGCAATTCTATAGTTAAAGTTAGCAGCACCTTATAGAAGTAACTACAAGACAGATTAGAATTAATAACTCTTTATACTAATCCGCTATAACTAGGCTGTAATTTATTTAATTATATATAATCCTACTTAGTATAAATTAATTAGAAGCTAAATAACAGGGAGAGATTTTATAGAGTTATCTACCTATATACAGTAGTGGGCTACTTATAAAATCTCCCTTACCTATAAGTCTAACTTAAAGACCTAAAAGGTCTATTAATACTAGCTTTAATTAATTATAGGTTGTAAGGGAACCTAATTATAAAAGAATTTGCTTATAAGGCTAGTCTAAAGGTATACTTAATAAATATTAATGCTAATAGTACCTCCTACTTAAATAATGCTATTAAGCTTAAAGGTAAAGTTTATATAAAGCTCTTCCTTAGGAATGTTTAGATACTAGTTTGCTTCTATATTATATCTAATATAGTCTTAGTCCCCTTAATCTTAGGTATACTGTTTATTTATTAAGTGTAAGTATTATTTAATTATAGTTAAGGCCCTAGGGAATTAAGGATAAAATACCATTTTAAAAACATTATAGTTATATCTTAAGCAGCTAGCTTAGTTATATAGAATATAGTTAATAAAGGTTTGCTATTTAAAATCTTAGTTAATTTATTTATAATACACTAAGAGGATAAAAACAAGAAAATAAAAGCTCCTAATTAAATAGTTAAAGAAAAGATAAAATTTAAATTAAAAAAAAGATAAAATTCTAGTGCTAATTATAGAAGAGAAAGGGAATAAGGTTCTAGCACTTATCTTTAAGCAAGCTTTTAAAAGCTAAAAAGCCTAACTAAATACTACTACTAAGGAAATCTAACTATCTTAATAAATATAAACATCTAATTTAAAGGTAAATACTATATATAAGCGCATTAGCTAAAAGGTACACCCCTTTAATAATATTCCCTTTAATAAATTAGTCCCTAAAGGAGATCTAAAATAGAAAATAAAGAAATAGGATACAGTTAAGGAATGCCTTAACACTAATAGGAAATATAAGAAATTTATTATAGGATAGTTTTCTAAACACCCTTAGGGGTTTTGTTTAACCTAAGAAAGACTTAATTAAATAGTTACTATAATAAAAGAATATCTAATACCTTAAGAACTTAATGTTTTTAAGGAAATCCTTAGTAATAGGGAGGCTACTTTAGGTTAGGACTTATTATATATTAGTAAGGTTAACCCTCTTATTACACTGCCCTAAGTTATTAAAGTTATAAAGCATTTAGCTTAGTAAGCTTAGTTTATTCCTATTCCCCTTACCCTTTAGTTAAAATTAATTAAGTTATTAAAAAAAAAGTTAGATTATAGTTTACTAAAAGAATTTTATAGTTCCTATTAGAACCCTTATTTCTTTATTATAAAGAAAAATAGAGGGATTAGGTTAATTCTATTTATAATAAAGTATAATAGTGTTATAATTAAGGATATAGGCATTCTATAGGGTGCTAAAGTATTTAGTAAAGAATTTTTAATATATAAGATGCTCTCCCTTATTAATTTTCTCTTTAGATATAACTAAGTAGAACTAGCTATAGTAAGTTAGAACCTTACTATAATTATAACTCTAATTAGGCTTTTAAGGTTATATTGCCTGCCTTAAGGAGCTATAAATTCAGTTATATAATTTATTAGGATTATAGGGTGTATTCTCTTTAACTTAATACCCTAAGTATATATACCCTTCCTTAATAATATTATAATAAAAGGACCTGTTACTATATATAATAATGCTAAAATCCTACCTAGAGTCTAAAAATATATTATAGAGTATCTAATTAATTTAAATAATATGCTTTTAAACCTAGAGCTTACTAGTTACACTGTATTTGCTATAAAGAGTAAATTCTATTAACCTATAGCTATAGTTATTAGCTATATTTATAGTATATATAGGTATAGGCTTACTAAGGAAAAGATTATTAAGCTTAAGGAATAGGTTACTTATTAAAATATAAGGGATATATGCTCTTTCCTTAGTCTTATAACTTTCTACTATCTTTAAATACCTTATTTTACTATAATTACACTACCTTTAGTATATCTTCTATATAAGAACACTGCCTAGGAATAGGGTCTAAAATATAAAGAAGTAATAAGGAAAGTTATTAATACTATTATAACTACTCTAATGTTATAATTAATTAATATATCTAATAGTTATAGTAATATTATGCTTATAGTTAATGCTAGTAACATTAGTTAGGGTGCTGCGCTATTATAGAAGGTTAATAATAAGCAATATTCTATATAGTTTAAAAGCAGTATATAGAATAATGTAGAAGTTAAATATAATGCAACTAAATAGGAATATTAGGCTCTGCTTTATACCCTTTACAGGCTTTAAATTTACCTCTTTAATATACCTTTTATTTTAGAGACTAATTTAATAGTTCTAAAGCATTAACTTTAGAGTGCTATTAATAATATCCCTAGTGCTATTATTACCTACTAGCTTAGCTATATCCTCTTATTTAACTTTAAGGTCTAATATATCCCTAAAAAGCAATATTTAGCTACTAATAGGTTGTTTTAAAAAGGTCCTAAGCTATTTAATAACCTTAATAGGGTTATTAAGAAAGACATTAAGTAATTTATTAATTTATAGCTCTATACTAATTAACTTAGGGAGATAGATACTACTTACTATACCCCTAAGTTATAGTAAATTATTTCTTACCTTATAACCTTAGATAAACTATTTAATTACTTAGTAAAAAAGTTTAGAGCATTAAAAAGAAAGGTATTGCATTTCTTTATTAATAACGCTAAGCTCTATAAAAGACTTATAGGCCTTTTAAAGAGCCTAGTGCTTATTATTAATAACCTAAATAAGTAGTAGTTTATTATTAAGGAGATTTACCTTTTAATAGCTTATAAAGAAATAGAAGTGGTTTACTAAGTAGTACAATAAAGGTACTACTAAAGAGGAATATAGGATACTGTATAAGAAATGCTATAATGCTGTAAAGTTTGCTAAATGTTTACGCTATAGCGCTATTATAAGCTTACAATACCTATCACTCTAAGTAACCCTATAAGTAAGATATATATTAACACTTAACACTTACTATCTAATTATAGGTATAAGTACTTTCTAGAAGCTTAATATAACCTTATAGGATAGATTAAAGCTAAACTAGTTTACACTACTATAATAGAAGTTATTTACCGCTTTCTTAACACCTTAATTAGTAGATTTAGATTAATACTATTTATTATCTATAATAAAGGTTTAGAAATAAGAGGGAAGCTTAGCAATGCCCTAGTATAACTTAGCATATAAGGTATATAAACCTTTAGCTATAACCCTAAAGCAAATAGCTTTATTAAAGCAGGGCATTAGTCCCTAGCTTCTATACTTACTAAATTAGGCAGTTTAGATAGGAAATAGCTAAAGTATTTTAAATAAGCTCTCCTTACTAATTGTATTATAATTAGGTTCTCTTATAGTTAATTAGCCTTTTACCTTATTTATAGATAGGAACCTCTACTGCCCCTTAAAGTGGAATTTCTAATCTAGCAACTTATTAACTAGAATAAGGTAACTATAGCACAGGACCTTTTTAAAGCTAGGATCTACATTCTTAACTAGAAGGACATAGATATTATAGCTATATAGAAAAAGGTACTTTAATTTCAATAGTAGCTTATAGCTAGGACTAATAAGAAATAAGTAGCCTTTATCTATAAAGAGTCTAATTAATTAGTTCTAGGGGATCTTATTCTAGTATATAATATACATTATATAATAGATATATCCTTAACTAGGAAATTAATAATAAGATAGAATGGCCCCTTTAAAGTCTATAGTTAGGCACTAATTACAAAAGCATATAGGCTCTAAACTTTAGATAGGATTGTTCTTAATAAAATAATTAATAGAGATTATATTAAGAAGTTTATTCCTAATAGTAATAGTTAGTAGACTTCCTCTACTAATAACTAGCTATATTAACTAGCTAGTTATAGTATAACTTTAATAGACTTAGACAACAAACTTATAGCCCTACTCCTATTAAACGCTAATTATAATATATTTAATTAAATAGTTTCCTAGTCTAATAAAACCCCTCTTCTAAGGGGTATTTTAAAAGATAAGGATTCTTTAAATAGGGAGGTAAGCGTACTACCTTAATAATATCCCTACCACTAAATTAAAGTATAGATACTAGGACTCACTAATAAATAGCAACTTTAGTATTAAATATATTGTCTTTCCCTTAATTATTAACCTATTAAACCTTCTTTATTCTTCCCCTATTGTTTTTTTTTTCTTCTTTTTTTTTCCCTTAATATATTTAATTTTACTTTATTATAGTCTTCCGCTTCTTTTAGTAGTAAGGCACTGCTTGCCTTATTACCTAGGGAGGGGGAAGCGCTATAGTTTTTCCTTATTTTATTTAATCCCTTAGTTTTATTACTTATATTATACCTTATTAACTATTTAACTAGTTATTTTAGGAATTCTTTTACTTAAGGTTTAACCCTTTCTTTCTATATTTATTAGTGTTATAGAAAATAGTTTTATTTAAGGTCTTTATTATTTTTCTTTTCTCTTTTCTATTACTTTTCTATTTAATTAAATAGTTTATCTACTTAACTCTAACCTAAGCTCCTCCCTACTTTAACTTCCCTCCCTTCCTTCCTAATAACTCTTTATATTTAGCTATACTTAATAGATAAATTTAGCTTATCTATTCCTTTAATATAGGGTAGGGGGAAGGTATATTAATAAGGATAATAGGTACTGTGTCTTTAGTTAAGCTACTGAAATTAAGTAATTTAATATTTAGATATTCCTTCTCTATATTAATAAAAGCAGCCTTTTTTTTAAGAAAGGGAGTAAAGAGATAAGATTTACTAGCTTCTAAGCAATAGCCCTAAGCGTGTGCCTACTTATAATTCTTAGACTTCTAAATATAATTACTATACGCACTATTATAGACCTTTCTAAAGGAAATATATTTATAATAAGGCGCGCTTATATACTTACTAAAGGCTGTAACTATCTTTAAATATATATTAATATAGGAAGAGTAGGATGCTGCGTTTATTTGCCTATATATCTATATAAGGAATAATAGCTTTTGTTTAGAGCGCTCTATAATAGCTATTATAAAGTATCCCTTAGGATATATAAGCTCTATAGGGATAATAACGCTACTATACTGCTTTCTAGCATAGGTAGGCCTCTAAAGCTTAGGATAAGCATATAAGACATCTCTAAAAAGGTCTTCCTAAGGGTTTATAGCTTTAAAGAAGTTTATAAAGTACTTTAGCTATTTCTAAAGCTTTTTTTTTTAAAGGCTTATTAATAAATATATAGGAACTCTACCCTTACTAATGTTAATACTACTAAGTATAGAGATTTAGAAAAAATAATAGAACTTTTAGTTTATTAATCCTATTCTATGCTATTTAATTAAATAGTTTATATACTATATAGGTTCTAATAGTTACATAGAAGATCTTGCCTTTATTACGCTAAGTAAGATTATTAAAGAAAGATAGGGACTGCTCTTTAAGCTTTTAAGTAATAATATTAATAACGTTAGGAAGCTAAGAGCGAGGGTAATTAAGATAATCTATGATTAATAGTTTATAAAGACTACTAAGAAGAAGTTTAAAAGGAAAAAAAAAGAGTGAAAAAGAAGAGATATAAAGAAAAGAAGCTACACTTAAGAAAAGGAAGGGTTTTGCATATAAGGCCGGTGCTATGAATTACTACTTATAGGCTAACAGCTAGTAACCGATTAAATGGTTTGCTTAGCAGCTAGGCTGCTTAAAGAATGTTAATAAACCGCGTTATTATAATAAACATACAGCCCTACTCTGCTTTCTTATTCTCCCTCTTTTCTTTTTATTTGTTTCTTTATAACCTAACCTCTTAAGCTTTCTCTTATATAAGCTATTAATACACTCCTTCTCTTCTACTATTATTATTGCTATTACCTATCTTATCTTATTGCTTAATATCTCGTTACATTCCCTTATTTTTAGGCTTATAAATTTCACTTTTTTATAAAAAAGGGATTATAAATTTTATTTCCTTACTTCTTCTATATATTAACTATCTAATTAAATAGTAAGATAGATAACTATATCCCCTAGCAGTATAGAATCCCTTAAAATGTCCGTTATATCACGCCTAGTAAGGTGGATTATTTCTTATTATAGAGCTTACCTGCCCTTACTGCTTTAGCTAAATCCTATAGTAGGGCTAGTGCCTTTTACACTACTATAGAGGCCTTATTTATTAATACACTACTTAATTAAATATTCTTAGCCTAGCTTACTATTTTTTAGCTAAGATTCTACTAAGCAGCCTTTGCTATACACTTTAATCCTTATTAATTTAACCTAAATAACTTTACAGAAGTTAGGCTAATTAATAACAGTTAGACTAAATTGACTTAAACTGGTTATTTAAATAATGTTTATAGCCTTCTCTATGCCCTCTTTACTAGCTATAGGTATAACTAGCTTAACTAGTTTACCTTTATTACTATAGGAAGGATTATTATATAAGGCCTTAAAAAACATATTATTATCCTCCCTCTTAAATTTTATATTAATAATAAAAATATTATAATTAAAATATATAAGGATAAGACTCCTAGAACGTACTATAGGCTTTTAAGTAATAACCTTATTAATATACAGTATAGCGGCTAATTAAATATATACCTGCTTTATTAAGCCTAGTACAGTAAGCACTTAGTTAAAGGATTTATTTATTTTACGAATTATTAGACTGCTTTTGTCTTTAATTACTATAAGGGATGCTTATACTTTTACAATACTCTTTCTACTAGCTATAAGGCTAGATTTAAAAAATTTATAAAGGGATTTAAATAGATTCTATAGTAATTAAACTATTTATATTAATTTAGGGCTATTGCAGTGCTAGGGCCTTCTTAAAGTAGCTTATATAAATATAGTTATGCTTATTTTGTATTTTTTATTTATACTCTCTAAGGCCTTTCTAGCGTTTACTTTACAGAGATTTTAAAGAAATAGTAAGAAATAAAGATTTTAGTTAAAAATATTCTAGAGGTATACTTTCTTAAACAATAGGCTAACTGCTTTAAACTCCCCTTACACTAGTAGGTATTTATAGATAATATTCTTAATAACCCTCCTATATATAGCCTTAGAATAAAAAGAACTCTTTATATTTTTACTAATATAGTAGTAAATAAGTTAGGATATACTATACTATTTAATTATAATAAAGGGCGTTAATATGCTTAGTTTAATGTTAGCTATCTTTATTAAATACCTAAGGGAAAATTCCTTCTTCCTTAAATTCTTAGCTAAACTACTAGTAAAGGCTAGTCCCTATCCTTAGCACTTTTTGCTTAAAACTATAAGTTAAGTAATATTAAATATATTATAATATATAATTCTATATAAGTATAATTTTATAATATAAGGTTATAGGATTCTTACTAATCTATAACTTACTTGCTCTACTTTAAACCCTAAATTATTAATAGGATTATTCTTAGCTAATTAACTTATAGGAGGTAGGAGCTTAAGATAGTTATAACCCTTTAAAGGATAAGTTAGCCTCCTCCTTTACTATTTATTCTATCTTTACTATTTAATTAGAATATACTCTCTCCCCTTAGTTAGTTATTATTATTGCCTTAAGCATTATAATATTTACTCTTACTATAGTTATCTTCTACTTTTAAATAAGGCAATAAGTTAATAGCGCTTATGCTTTTAAGAAAGCCTACCTTATCCCCTTAAGAAGCCTATAGGTAATATAAGTATAGTATATTATTTCTTAGTGCTTTTATAGAAATCTCTATAATTTCCACTCCTTTATTTAGTAGGCTTTATAAATAAGATAAAGCCCTTTAGCAGTAGCATTAAGAGGAATTTATAAGAAGGGCTTAATAAGAATTAGATAATAATATTGCTTAGTATATTTAAAAAGAGGCTAGAGTTAAGGCTACGTTGCTTTAAAAGCTATATAATACTAATTATAGTAAATAGCTGCGGTCTAATTAATTTAATAGGTTAGAAGCTAAGAAATAAAATCTAAATTATTATATACTTATAGTAGCAGTGAAAAACATTAGTCTTAAACCCGCTACCTATACTATTATAATAGGTCTACTACTATAACTATATAATAAGAAAATTACTTAGTATAACATTTTAGCTTTTTCTCCTTTTTTTAGTATATACTTATTAATTATCCCCTTAAAACTAATCCGCTATAAAGCTTAGGAGGAAATTATAACTAGGGTATAGAATGTAGTTAAGGGGGATAAATAAGGTGTGGATTCTTACGTAGAAAGGGCTTAGTAACGTTATAATATAATTAATAATTAACTAGTTATGCTAAAGAAAGCGTGTAGGACTTGCTAAGTATAAGGAAGTTTAATAATACCTAGATTATTAAAGAAGACTAGAGGTATAAGTTTAAACTAAGGGATACTATAAAACTATTTAATTATAAAATTCTTATTTTATTTAAGTCCTATTACTATTAGTTTTATTAGCTTATAATAGTTTTTACATTACTATAAGCCTAGGGAGGTGTTATGTTATAGGAGAAGGGATTTAGTTTATAGTTATTTAGAAGAAGGCATTGTAGTGGCTAAAGGAGTAAGACCTTAGCACAGTATAGTTAAACTATTTAATTAAATAATATAAATAGGTCCTAAGCCCTTAAATAGTTAGAAAATCTATTTATTTCCTGTTTTTCTTTTCTAGGGCATAGGTGCGGAAGTACCTATTACTACAATACTATTAATTATTATAATCCTAGTTACTACTATAGTATAATTATCTATATTTTATTCTAAGGATATTATTATTTTAGTCTTTAATAACTTAAACTATCTAATTAGATAAAGAGCTATCTAATTATCCCTCTTCTGCACAGTCTTAATAACCTAGAGCCGAATCTATGCACACAAGAAAGCCAGAATACGACGGGGATAGCTTTGGTTGTGTGCATGCCCTTCACTTTTGGGTGTGTGGTGTGTGTTCTTTTTCCCCCCGTCACAATACATAACAAAAATAACATAAAAAGTGTAATTCTTAATTATCTATATTATAGCTAAGAGCTAAGCTTGTAAAGTAAGGAAAAGGGTTGTGTTGTGGCTACACGTGCGGTCAGCAGTGCAGCCAATCAGACCGCGTGCATCGTTGTAGCGGACCCACTCGGTCGCCCACACACGCTGCACCCGGCGTTTTGCCTGCACTAAGGTTTTGCCGTTAAGAGCAATTCTAACAGGTATAGAAGCACTTATTACTATAATACTATTAATTATTATAATTCTAGTTACTACTATAGTATAATTATTTATATTTTATTTTATAGTTTTTATAATTTTATTCTTTAATAATTTAAACTATTTAATTAAATAAAGAGCTATTTAATTATCTCTTTTTTATATAGCTTTAATAATTTTAAAGCTAAATCTATGTTAGAACTGCTCTTAACGGCAAAACCTTAGTGCAGGCAAAACGCTGGGTGCAGCGTGTGTAGGCGACTGGGTGGGTCCGCCACAACGATGCACGCGGTCTGATTGGCTGTACTGCTGACTGTATGCGTAGCTATAACACTACCTTTTTCCTTACTTTATAAGCTTAGCCCTTAGAAGATAAATAATTAAGAATTACACTTTTTATGTTATTTTTATTATATATATATTTTAGTATTTATTTTCCCTTTTCTAGGTTATTCCTAACACTAATTAGTAGTTAGCAATTGTTAAAAATAACAGGGTTATTTATAGGGGATTCCTCACTATTAGTGCTATAATTATAGCGCTAATAGAAGCACTTTATAGGGGGCTTTTTAAGCCAGTGCAAGCCAGCAAGCGTGCGCGCACGCGGGCGGCACAACCACGGAATTCCGACCAAAGGTTACGTGTGCGTGGGCTTGCAGCTGCAAGGTCCCCACAAATCCTCACTTTTCAACCTTTTCTGCCCATTCTAACAGCTACGCAGTCGGACTAACAGCTGCAAGGTGGGCCTAGTCTTTAGGTTAGATTTATAAGGCAACTAGCAAAGATACAGAGGAACGGATTAAAGGATATAACTAAGCTAGCTAACGGCTGCTTAGTTAGGGAAGGTAGCTACCCTATAATGTATGTTTTTGCTATTTTTCTTAATAAGGAGGAATTTATAAAAAGTCTTAGGACTAGATTCTTTATTGCTAAATTCTAGGCTTTCTTTCTATATAAATATCTAAAAATTGGTTTTTTAGTGTTATATATTAATTTTTACTAAGTTAACTAATTATAAGCACGTTAGCAGCTAATTTATATAGCCATAAGTTTATTTTTTTATTTTCCTATATAAATAAATTTTGTAGAAAATAAAAAGTGGCTTATAAAGCCTAGCTAGCAACTGGGATCTACTAATAAGGTTAGTGGGTATATAAGGGAAGGAAGTAAAAAACCCCCTTATAGCCGCTGACGATACGGACCGTTAGAATCACTCTTGCCAGCCACGCACACCTACAAAGTCAGATATTAGATATAATTTATTGGATATTATTATTGTAAATTCTTCAGCGAATTGAACAGTGCTAAAAGCAACGCAAAAGCTTCCATATTTCGTGAGATATAGTGGACTGCAGCTTGCTACAGTGCTCTGCTCTGCAGAGCAGTGGATCTGTATATGCATGCTTACTAAGCCCACTACCTTAGTAAGCTATGCTCTACAGCACCCACCTCTATTATTTCTAATAGGTTATAAGCCTGGAAGAGAACTTTTAGTATCTATAAAATTCACTGAATTTTTCTATAATAAAGGAAAATATTACTATATTTATAAAGAGTATAGAAGCTACTTATTTCTTCTATAAAAAGAATAAATTCGCTAAAAAAGAAGTTTTCCCTTCTATAAAATAGGAAAGAACACAGTATAGAAG
>SRPW01000389.1:0-23050 GCA_018360225.1 Claviceps pusilla | reverse complement strand
GGGGGGGATAGAAAAAAAAAAGAAAAAGAAGAAGAAGAAAAAAAAGAAAGAAAAAAGAAGAAAAAAGAAAAACAGAAAAAAAAAAAATCAACATCGAATTGGAAATATGGCGCCCCCTCGAGCGGTGGCGAGCCCGGTCACGCCATTTTCAACCAGTCTTGTGGATATTAAGAGGCCTTTGTTCTCATAAGTTCGGCATAAGCATGGGGTTCAGCCAGATGATGTGCATTTTCGCTGCAAGCAAGCTCATATGCACATACTAGGTATCTAGGTAGGTACATAAAATGGTGGTGTGGTTTTGTATATACACGAATCAATTATATATACTTTCCTCTTCTTCTTCTTCTTCCATCGCTTCCCCCGCGCTGCGACAGTTCTTTATCTAGTTTGTACACCCGCTATTCTATCACGTACCCTTTGCCCTATATCCTCCCATCATTGATTATTTCTTTATCTCAAGAATTGTGTATCGGAATGCATGGCCCGTGATCATGGCCATGTCAGCCAGGCATGGAGAAGCGGGGCAAAAAAGAGAGAGAGAAAGAGAGAGAGAAAGAGGGAGGGAGGGAGAGAAGGAGAAAAAGATTTGGAGGGGTGGAGAGAGTCAAGAGGGGGTAAAGAGAACCATATCGGTATCAAGATCGAACACGCGCCAAGAGATGCCAAGCCTCGGCAATCGAAGAAGACAAGAAAATAAAGACTTCCAAAACACAACTCCCAAAACGCCGTCAAATTCAACAAAACATTGATCGCATTGAAGCCATACAAACGTTATTACCATCCCAATTTTGTACCATTAAGCGCCATCGCGTAAAGAACAAAGAGGATAATCAGGCTTGTAAACGCAGCATTTAAAAATAAAGGGGGGGGGATCATAGAATGAACAGAAGAGAAAAGTAGAATCTGCTTTATTTAAGAATAAAGGAAAAGATAAAAAGGAAAAATAAAGGGGGAGAGATAAAAAAAGGAAGAAATGACAACGGGAACAAAAAAGGAGAGAAACGAGAGGAAAGGATAAAAATTTACAGAAAAAAATACAAATGAATAAGAAGAAAAAAGTATATGCAAAATATTTACTCAAGCCAGATCAAAAGTCGCTCTTTGAACTACTTGCACAGCATTGCCATGGTGAATGAACCTCAACCAGACCCAGCTACTAATCCAGCAGCGATCTTGACGGCATGGATGACATGCTTTCTGCGAACGCCGGGGGACCGCCCGAGACAGACTGATTTCCTTGTCAATTCTAGCAGGAAATCGTTAGTCCTTCTCAAGTGTTTTCGGAGAAACGCGAGCCTATCGAGGATAAAATGGAAGAGCTAGCTCTCACCTTTGATCAACATGCCTACATCCAGAGTAATCTTGACCTTGTTGGACCAATGGGTAGGTTGTGGCCACACACAGTTGCCGGTGGGGGATGAAACGGCGTAGGGTGTTGTTGCTGTACTGCTAAAGTCGTTCCCACTGGCCGGGGCCGGGGCCGGGGCCGGGGCCGGTGCCGCTGTCGCTACCAGTGCTGGTCCCGGTTCCGAGAAGGGTGGCTGACCATAAATCATTCCGGCGTATTCTGCCATGAATGGGTTGCTTGGTGAACAGGGCGATCCCGTTGGTCCAGATGCAGAAGAACCGTTACTATTGCTGCCGGTTGCATTCATGACGCTGCTCCCGTACGTAGAATCCGCGCTTCGGTGATGTGCCTGTTGAGGCTGCAAGACGAAGCCGTTGCTGAGTCCGGGCGCCTCTCCGTGTCGTCCGAGTTCAAAAACGTCAATTTCGGCGTCAACGAAATCAGCTCGTGGTGGAACAAAAATCCCCAGCTGTCGAAGATGCGTTTCCACCTCATCCGGGTCGCAGAAGTCGCCTTCAAATCCGACCAGCATCATTCGCATTCTTCGATCGTGCCCGTAATCGATTTGTTCATCCCGCGCCTTCTGCACCGCCACCGCTGGTCCCCATGGGCCCATGGACATGCCTGTCATTTGTTGAGGCTTGGCGTAGGACTGCGTATCCTGATTTCCAATTGGCATGCTGCTGCCCCCCCTGCTGCCAGACGCACTGTTGGGGCTTCTCATTGAGGACTGGTCTGGGAAAAAAGTGCCTGCCCCGCCGAGATTAGTGAAGGGGTATTTCCAGAAGCAGAGGTCCTCGTCCTGGCGACTGTTTAATATCGCTTGTAATCGTCTGATGATTTCTTCTCTCGTCTCAAAGAGCATGCAGAATCCAAACACAGCTGCGAACCGATCTGGTGATGGACTCGTGCTCGTTATCAGCCGCAGAGCACTCTCGCATGTAAAGCGCTGCAGACGACGTCCAAATGTTTGCTCACAGGCAGCGAACGAGTATGGAACGTGCAGCGTATGATGTGGCGAAGGCATTGTCGTCAAGTTTTCCTGGAAATCAGCGGCAGTACCTGACTCCATGGACGAATAGAATGGTAAATCAACATTTTGCTGTGCCGCGGCCGTGACCACGTCGTAGTTGACCGAGTGTGGCGCATAGATCAGGGGGCCAGAATACGAAGCCAGCGCCTCCGCCGCGGCAGGTACTTGAAATGTTGTTGGATAGTCAGCTTGCTGAAGCGAGGCTTTCCGTTGAAGTGCGTCCTGCGCGGGCAACTGTTTCGATGGAATTATGGGTGCCTCATCGTCATCGTCATCAGAGGCACTGACGTCGCCGT
Source organism: Claviceps pusilla (assembly GCA_018360225.1). Classification (NCBI taxonomy): domain Eukaryota; kingdom Fungi; phylum Ascomycota; class Sordariomycetes; order Hypocreales; family Clavicipitaceae; genus Claviceps; species Claviceps pusilla. The sequence goes on along the minus strand of SRPW01000389.1, from coordinate 20,373 downwards.
TACTGACTCGAGCTTTATCAGCGGCAGCAGCGATCTTGTTGGCAATGGACGACAGGCGTTGGAGAGTCTGGGGTGCTCCTTCCAGAAGTCGCTCGGATACAAGGATACCAAAGAAGGCATCAAAGTTCTTGCTGATGTCGTTATTGGCCTTTTCCAGCTCTTGGACACGCTTCTCCAACGTAGTGATGGCGGCGTCTTTGCGGTGGCGGTACGCGCGCTGAGCGAGCCGAATTTGGGTCCGACGGCGCTTCAACACATTGTCAGATATCTCAGGTATGATACACACACACATATATATATACCCTCCATGGGCCTCCAGACGCGTGTGTTTGTGTTTCTATGCCATGACTTACGTCAGCTGCCGTTTCATCTTTGGTATCCTTTCGTGGCCTCCCTCTGCACCGTTTCGTCTGACCGTCGTCCTCGGTACTCTCGTTCACCTTGACATCATCTTCGTCTGCGGGCCGGGAACGCTTTCTTGCCGCCGCCGGGCTGGTCATCTGTGGGAGAGAAGCCGCGTGGCCTTGATGAGGCATAATGCTCGAGAGGGGCATGATGAAGCTGAGTGGGGTAGTTCATTGCACCGTGAAAGCAATTGCTCTCTTAGGGGGAAGAACTTTTGTACCAAGACTCCAAAGACAGCGCGTGAGGACTCTCCCGGGGAGAGCGGCGGCCATGTGTGCACGTATCAGCGGGCAACTCAGCTTGTGTTGAGAAAATGCCGCCTTTGAAGCTAAGAGATGGCCTCTTTGTTGTTGGTTGCATATCACGTTGCTGGGCTTTGTTTATGAAGGCGAAGGTGAGGCGAGGATCTTGAATTACTCGGGCCCAGACAACATTTGAAGATGACGCAGGCCCCAGGCCGTCGAATTTCGAGTTTCGGGTTTCGAGACTCGACAGTCGACAGTCGACCGTGAACCAATGGACCGTGGATGGTGGACAATGGGTAGGGCAAGCAGATTCGAGTCTGAAGATGGTCGAGGGGTTTTAGAAGCCAGATAGATCAGCGCTGGCACAGGAGAAACGAGAGGCATGAAAGCTGTGCAGTGCGAGCACTCGACGTGAAGACATGTCAGGTACACTGACTGCTGAGGAGTACCCTAGCACGACCTACCTCGGCGTACATGTACATAGGGCACACACGGTGTTGAGCCTCAGGATTTCGCCTGCATCATAAAGTACTAGGTACTTAGTTCTAAGGCAAACAGTTGATTGATCCATTCAAGCTCCAGCACAGCCCGCCATTGCCCAGAACGAGTCCGGCCGTGACACGCCCTCCTCAAACACAAATAACACCCCCCCCCCCCACGCGGCCCACCTCATGCAAGCAGCAAGGCACCTGCCGCGGCGCTACAGGACATGCCGTGGGGCTTTCGCCTCAAAGGTGCCAGCTAGGTCGAAGTACAAGTCAACTAAACTTTAATTTCTCATCAAAGTTCTTGCGACTTCTGGACTCCAAGTACCCGGTACTTAAGTTAAGTTATTATGTTATCGGTGCTGGTGTCTGGTGGCGCCTTGTCGTACGCTACACAGACGGATGGCACGTTTCGCGGGTCCATACGTCCTCTCTGGGTCACGTGATGTTCCGGCACACGCATTTCTCAGGCCACAGTCGCTGAACTTGCTGCTTTGGGTAAATGCATGGATGTCCCATCTTGCAAGCTGCAGATTTTCGTCTTGCATTCCCATGTTGTCCTCCCCGGCCATCCCTCGTTCCGTTGCCATCACCCGCTGTTGCCCTACGACAATGAAACAATTTGCAAACCCAAAAACAACATGGACGTCTTTCTGACGGCATAAAGTGGCCTAGGGCCCTGCACTCGTCGCATAACGATACCCGCCCACCGAACGGTCCATCGAACACAACTTCTCGCCCGACTATCATCGGTCAGATGCACGGCAGTGGACTGCAGGACCCTTTATGTTGAACATCAACATGCGTCTCGTCCCGTCTCATTTCATTCCGAGGCCACTGCCGCTTCGAGCCGTGAGAAAGGATGCATGCGAGTGAGTACATACACTCTAATATGTAATATGATTTGATGTCTCAAAGGTACAAGACCCTCACCTTAGCAGCTGAGCACTCCTGACCACGCACGAAACTGTTGGTCGGAGGCTGTACTTGATGCAGCAAGAATCCCGCGCTACCTGCGGATACATCCATCTCCTTATGAATAATACATTGCACAAAGTACCTTGGGATTCTGAACCATGTCTTTATAATTCCACAGGTGAATAAGTATCTATTGGTCCTATCACTCCTGTAAAGTTGTTTTGTTACATCATTCACGGGTTAAATTGTCAACTTGCATCCGCACATGCACCACTCGGCCCTTGTGGTGGCCTCCAAATTGCCCATTACCCAACTGCCCAACTGCCCAGCTGCCCAGCGCATGAAAATGTTTGAAATGACCATTAGGTGAATTCTTTGTCAGCGATTGTCGAAACGTAGGGGACCGCTGCCCTTCAGTTACGCACCTTGTCATCGGAAAACAAAAGTGTGTCCCGCGTTGTGTTCTGATTACTGCCGGGTAGGCTATCCCCTGATTGACCAATCAGAACTCGGCGCAATCCTGTGGACTGGAATGGCGTCAGCCTTGGCCCCCTGGAGCTCCTCTTTTCTTTTCCCATTCACTCCACCATCATCCACAGCCGACTATCCTTCCCCCACAAATAGCCTTTCAACGAAGACGTTTAGGAAGACCCGTCACTTTGGGGCCTCCGGGCAGGTTCGTTGCGTACAGCGGGACCCTGTCAGACCCGTGGTCGGAGGTTATTCTGCGGCTATCGCCGAAAGAGAGCATGGGTGATTACGACCATGGATGGACGACCGTTGGCGGCAGAAACCATGGGCAGCTTCGATCTGGCCATGGTCCAACTCTCGAAGCACAGTTAGAAATGCAAGATTGCGCGATCATTGCGGCGTGGGATCGTGATGCGCATTGGCCTGGCATGTGAGTGATGCTGCGCGTATGGCGAGGAGGCATTTCTTTTTCTTTTTTTTTCTTCTTTTCCCCGGTGTCCTACTGTTTATAGTTTTATTTCATTTGGTAATTTGTCCTCCTCAAATCTCGTCTGCATTCAGCCCAGCAGCCGACATCTAAATTTGTGCTGACGTCAATATGCCCGCTCTCTCTTCGATACAGTGACAAGCCCCTTTTCGATGGGTCAGAAGCCAAAAAGTTCGACAACAAACTGATAAAGCTCCACGACCTCGATCAAGGCGCCTTTGGAAAAGTGGACAAGGTCATGCATGGCTCAGTCTGCTTGGCAAGAAAGCGCATCCCGCGACGTCGAGGCTTCTCCATCGAGGATTTGCGACAAGAAGGATTGACGATGCGCAAACTAGACCATCGACACATTGTTAAGCTGGTTGCAACATATGCCCCAAGATCCCATGAGCTTTGTCTTCTGATATGGCCCGCTGCCATTTGCAACTTGACCAGGCTACTGGACGACCTGGAATGCTTACGAATAAATGATGGCGATCGAGATGATATTATCGAGAGGCTCACTGCTCTTGATCTTACAGACTTGAGTGCCATCGATAATACCGCATCCACTGTGGTTGACCAATACTTGGGCCCAACCTCTGAGAAGTGCCCGCTCGGCTATCTTCGGACCATCGTGGGTTGCGTGGCTCGAGCCATGGCGCATTGTCACGCCAATGACGTGCGGCACCTGGATATAAAGCCCTCGAATATTCTCCTGCGGCCTAATCGCGTCTACTTGGCCGATTTTGGAATTTCTCGAGACGTTAGTGGTCAAGACCAGACCACAACAGATAGCATGCCCGGGACCGAGCGATGGCGAGCCCCGGAGCTTTATGGTGACCATGGCTGCAGTATGCAGCTGTCGGATATGTATTCCCTGGGACTGGTCTATCTCAATATCGCGACGGTGCTGTACGATGTCAGACTTGTCGAATTTGACGAGACCTTGAGCTACTCACCACGGATTTCTCGAGAGGAACAGCTCGTCTTGCGCGAGGGAAAACTCAAGGCACATCTCGAAAGGCTGACGGCGCAGGCTTTGATCCGGCCGCCATTCATGTTCACGTGCGAGGGCCAAGAAACCGTGCGACCCAGACCACTCACCCATCTCATATCGCGCATGGTCGCCACGAACCCGCGGCAGAGATATAGTGCCGCCAAGGCTGACGAGAAACTGTCCATGCTGGGAGGCATAAACCAAATCTACCACGGCCAGTGCTGCAAGAGACCCTTGCCTTGGGTTGAGAACAAATGGGACCGCAAGTTTGCGAATTTGCTTGCTCTTCAGCGAGAGAATGACGTTCAGCGCAAACGCATCATGGAGCTGGAAGGCATGGACAAAACGTACGAGACCAGACTGGAACAGCAGCGCGAGAAACACGAACAGGATATAGATAGACTGCAGAACCTGCTTAAAAAGTCCGAGGAAAGATGCCAGCGCTTAGAGTTGGAATTTTCAGACCGACGGAGGAGATTACATAGTTCCCGGGCTTCACATGCCCACGACTCTTTACGGCCTGCGCTCTCCACTGGGAGGAGGAACATCCCAAGTTCTCATCAAGCTCTTGCGCCTCCCGGAGTGGTTCGCCTTGGGGTGACAGCAAACACTAAACCAACACTGCAGAGAGATTCAGGGGTCTTCAAAACGGTGAATACAGCAGTTGTGGCCACATCCCGCCAACAACAAACGCAACGATCCCAATCCAACATCGCATTCACCTCCAAACGGACTGGTGAGAAATTGCGAATGCACCAGAGCAGTCCTGTGGTGACGCAGTCGTCAGCGGCGAAACACACACCGGAACAACAACGCTCGCCTAGCATAAGCGGCAACTTGTCCGGATATGCTCTGCGGTCTCGAGGCAGTGGCTCCAAGCTCCCTCTCCCCGTGACACCTCGCCGCAGCACCACCCCGAATCTGAACTCTGACCAAAGCATGACGGACAGCAGCATGGCTTCATCCATCTTTTCGCGACAAAGCCTCGAGACGGCACCTACTCCGCCTATCCACGACAGCCCCCCCGCCATGCACCGGGCATCGAAAGCCAGTGGTGATGACGACTCCAACCCTCCTGGAGTCAAGTCAACGGAGAGCCGTCATCGCCAACAGAACAGCCACATCGGGCGGAAAGAGAGGAGGAGGGTGGTCGTGGCGTGGACCCATTTACGCCTCCTAGTCCGGCGCTTTCTATGGCTACATCTACTCTGTCTTGTCCTCGAGCTCGGAGGTCAGGATTCCTGGCCCACGAAGCAGGAGGAGACGCAGACGCAGACGCAGACGCCACGTCAAGACCGAGACCTAGACCGCCATCGCTGCAGCCCATGAAGAGTTGGGCGGAAGTTGCGAAACTGGAGAATAGGCGGCCAGTTGCGAGGGAAGTTGTGCGATGACCATGACGGATTTTGCTTTGTCGTTTAAACAGAAGAGGAAACAGAAGAAACAGAAGGAAAATTATCATTGCTTTTCTTTTTCTTTCTTTCCTCCTTCCTTCCCTTCCTTCCCTTTCTTTTCATCTTTTCGTCTTTTCATCTCCTCTTTCCTTTCTTCTCTTTCCCTTTCCTTCTTTCCTTTCCTATTTTTTCTTTAACAAACACCACGACTCATTTACGAAACACCAATTTTATAGCGGGCATGGAAAAAGTCATGATGAACTGTATTGTTTTCTCATTCCCTTGTGTAGATTCAGCGTGGGTGGTTGTACAAAAGGGGTTGGAAGGAAGGGGAGGGAGAATTATGATGACCTGTATGCGTATATGTGTCATGATGACAAATGCGTCGTTGCACGTATCATGGTGAACGTGTGCGCGGAGAGTGTTTACTCGGCATGACAATGAATCCGCACTGACGGGGGCAGATGGAATTCCATGCTCATGTCTGGTGCTTTTGAAGCACATACATATGTATGTACATATGTGTATATATACGTGCATAGTGGTTCGTATATGCTCGCGGCGCCAATGGCCGATGCAACCATGCGCAGATTAAGGCAGCCCCATGTACATACATATTTGTACAGAACCGCCGTGTTTGCAAGTCCGTTGCTGAACAAGAACACATTTTTGGAGATGTAAAAAAAAGGGGGGGGGGGGGGGGGGCAGAGGGAGGGGTTTAAAGAACCCAAAATACCATGGCTAAATCAAAAATAACCCCTGTCCCGCTTGGCCTGTCCACGTATCCATCCCGACAGTCTCGGCGTCTGAGACCGCACCAAGGCATTCCATCTTGGCCCTATAAATGGATCGACTTCCCTTTTTGGAGGCAAGATCTTGAGATGTCGGAGCTCCGCGTCAATGGCCTCGGTGAAGGGGAACGGCGCCGCAGAGAAGACAGAGACGTTGGGTCGGCCCGTGGAATTTCGCTCCGGGGCCGTCTTACTGCCTTGCACGGCAGGAGGGTTGCCGCGCGCTGAGAGGGAGGAAGATACTACCGTCGAGGAGGCGGAGCCGCGGCCTTGAGTCCGGCTCTTTTGCTGCTCGACGATGCGGTTGAGTGCTTCTCCTCTTGCGACCCAATCCTGCCACATCTTTTCGAGCTGCCACTCCCACCAGAGTTTGGAGAGCTGCACGCTCCAACTATACGAGCTGGAGGGCCAATGTGAATCATTGGCAGCATGGTACTCTTCTACGGAAAGGCCCTCTTTGCTCATCTGCGCGGCTACGAGGCCCTCCCACTGGTCTTCCAGCGCAGCCTCCTGCTTCAGGTCCTCGTCTACCTCTACGCATTTAATTATCTTCTTCTGGAACACCATTCCTTTCCGGCCGATCATCTTGGACAGACTCCGCGGCTGAGGTTTCTTCAGCCGCAAAAAGGGCTGGCCATCGGCCGTGGCGCAGAGGTTCAGAGTGCGCTTCTTGGAATGCAGTGTGTAGTTTGGGACGTAGTGCGGTGAGTCGTTCTGGGAGATGTTCATAAGGAATGGCTCCCGAGCGGGGGGTCGTTGTGGTGGGCTTTGGTCTCTTGGAGAAAGCGCCGGTCGTCGCGAGCTGCGCAGTTGGGATGTGATCTGGGTGTATTCGGGAGATGTTTGGTCTAGGGCCTTGGAGAACAAAGACAGGAACTAGTGTGTTTTGAAATACCCATGAGCTTGTTGATGGCTTACAGAATGGAGAAAGTTGCAACGTTGAGAAGGATGGGAGAAGAGAGGCGCGAGGAATTTCATTAATATATGTAGCTCACCTTGTAGCCCGCGACCATGGAAGCATAGACCAGTCTGAAGCTCGTGAGCGGCCGGTTATCGGCGAAGCGCTTTCGTATAACATGTTGGATCGCGTTTCTGGAGAGCTGTGTCTGCAAGTCATTTGGGAGGACTATCTTGCCTGCGGACCGGAGTAGCGCGCGATAGAGTGACAGGGCCGCGATCCGGTGACGCGAGTTTCGTGCTGGGACGAAGGGTTGTCGGTGCATGGTCGGGAGTGGGTGATGGGGCTATAGCGGTCGTGTGTTTGACATGAACTTCGTCATGGCCTCGGCATTCGAAAGACAATAGAGAACGTGCTTTGGAGGGACCGGAAGGATCGGATGGGCTCTACTCTCGTTGCTCTGTGTTGAGAAGGGCATCTGCTCGTGAAGTTCGAGATGGATACGCATCTAGTACCTGTACGACACAAGTGGGGCGCTTGTGGAGCTTTGATCCAGTCACATTGTAGTAACGGAGATATCTGAGCCTCTACCAGTTATATCCGAGACCGACTTTTAAATGCTGAGCTACGTACTACCTACGCGGGCCTGGATTCCGGTAATAAAAGGGCAGCCCGTAAAAGGCTCGTAAGATGTCTATAAGAGGATCTGTGAAAATCTTAGACTTAAAAAATATATATATTATAAAATATAATAAGCTAGAAATGGTCACTAACCTCCGACGGAGCTCTTCCCAGAATCGGGCATGGCGCGCGATGGTGAAGTATGTACATATTGCATACCCACGTAGGTACCTACTTCGTAGGTACCAGTGAACTGCCAAATTGAAGAACTTCTGATCTTTGCTGTTCAACACTCGGAGTCGAGCTTCGTACTGCGCAGACTTTCCCTTGAGGATTTGTCAAAGCTGGCGGATTCTTTACTCTCATCTTCTTTGACCGATTTACTCCAAGTCTCAAAAAAAAAAAAAAAAAACATTTTCCAGCAGAACCCGGGAGTCCTGTTCAAGCCAAACTTTTTTTATCGTGTCTGTGTGGAAGTGGGATACTGCCCCCGAGACCCGAGACTCGAGGCCCCCACAGTCGGACATGCAAGATTTCCGCTGCCCGACACGCCGCCGGTCAAGACTCAAGACGACGCCGCTGGCTCTGGGGAGCGGATAATTGCACGTCGGATCTATTGCGATCCTTAACCTTGGAACGCGGTCTATGCCCATGGCCCACCCAGCTGCCAGCTCTATGACTATGAGAAGCCGGAGGTTCCTCAGGTGGTGCGTTGATGATGGAGTTGAGTCGCGGGCTCTGCAGGTGAGGGTCGGTTGCTTTCATCCGACACAATTTCGTTTTTGTTTTTAGAAGGGAAGGCAAAGGAAAAAAAAGAGGATAAAAAAAGAAAAGAAAGGAAACTAAACGGTTAGGAATGGGCTTAGATCTAATTCAGGGGTAAATTGTTTCAATGTTGAAATTAAATCAGATAAAACAGGGGGAAAAAGGGACTAAGCCGACGGCGTTTGCAATGAGCTAGCGGCAGAGTCGGGAAACGACTTGCAGGGGGGCGGATTTACTAGAGGCTAGTAGGGCTAGTAGGCAGGTACAATGTTGAATGCACATTGTAAATGGCCAAGCAAGACTCATCAATCAGATGAGGTACACCACGCCGCGTCCCAGTGCCATGTCCTCGACTTGGTCACGACTCACGTTGACATCGTTGACATCATCCAATGTGTTGGTCGCATTCCGTGCTCCACACTGCGCAGCTGCACCCCATCAGAACCCCATCTGGCATGGGCCCATGGGCCCTGGAAAGCACCTACGCCCTACGCCGGTGTCAACTTCCCTTCTCGTGGCTGCCATCATTCATCAAACGTCAACGGTCGTGCCTGCCAACTTCGAACTCAACGTCCAACGGGGCGGTTGGTGTCGATGACGGACCTCAATTGCTGGGTTGCTGGGCTGCAAGCAAGGCTGCCAGCAAGGCTGCCCACTGCTCAGTGGGTAGGTACCAGGTAGGTAGGTAGGTACTTAGGTACCTAGGTACCTAGTAGCTTTGCCATTTGATGCTTCGCCCTGCAGGACCGCCTCAACCATTGACGTTTCTTTTCTCTCCAGAGCGTGGCCCCCCCAATCTCGCTGTCTGCATCTGGCTGACACTCGACTTCTCGTTTGCCCATGCCGCGTTTCTATACTTTTTCACCTGAGGGTCTTGCCTCAAATCTCATCTGGAGCAGCGACCCGACATCTCTTAGCACCAGGTGACGCCACATGCAATCCCTGACTCCCTGGTCCTGGTCCTGACTCCTGAGTCCCTAGTGCTTATACATATCATCGCGCTTCAATCCCCCCCTTCACTTCCGAGACCGTCCGGCCGTCCGGTGAACGGCCCCCTTTGTTCATCCCGGCAGCAATTTCAAACCGCGCACCCCTCCAACTCCCCATAACGCCTGGCCGAACCAGCTTCGCTCGCTACGCCTCATCTCGCGCCCTGCCTTCAGCCTTGCGTTTGCGCCAATTCTGGGCAAGTGGTAGGCTGCCCAGAGTCAAGGCTCAACCCCCAGTCTTGTCATCGGCCACATGTCGACACCGAGAATCCATCACAACTGCCTTCATATAGTTACTTCAGGCCCGTTGATGCTTTTGAAACACCTACCTCAAGTACCTGCTTACTTATGCTTTCTAGTTTGCAAGGTCTGGATTTGTGGCGACATAGCTCTTGCCCAACCTATTCGAGGCAGATGACTATTTACAACTGAATACTAGCAGCTGGTATTGCAAAATGTTTCTTCACTCCGGAGCAAGTTTACATGGCCACGAATACTCGCTGCAAAAGACTTCATCTTCACCATTAAAATCCGCCAAAAAAGAGAGTCTTCTGAAGACGGCACTGCGGCCGCTCTCTACGCTCCCCGACGCAAAGGAGGCCAACTCTTTTATCACGTCGAGCCAGGCCGGATCGTCTAGCCGCCGCACAGCCTCCAGCGGTGAGCCATATCGCGGCCCATCATTCGTTCTTCGCCAACGTGCCGCATCCAGCAGCTTCACCAAAAAAGACGTTACCGTTAGATTTTCCGAGCCTGACATGGAACATGTCCATAGTCTATCCTCAAGCGAAGATGAGGCATCGACTGCGGGCTCCGACCTTACGGATGGAACCGCTGACACGTCCGTACGTCGCACAAAACGCAGACGACGCTTGCCTCGAAAGTCGACGCGATATGCCGTAGCTCAGCCCGCACCACAACTTCGTACCAAACAACGGCATTTGCTTCAGATAAGGCCTCGATTGCTGTTGCAGCTGCAAGAGATAGGAGACAGACGAGCCATTCCGGCCTTTGACTTGGTTCCTTCCCATCTAATTGTCGGAACACTCATATTTCCAAAACTGGCGAAGCGCTTCCCCCGCATCTTCCACGCAAATGCCGAATTGGACCAGAATGACGTCCTGCTGGTACGCAGCGACGACTATGGCTCAGAAACGACAAACAACGGCCGAGATGCGCACCATGATAAAGAAGTCTTTGCTGTGATTAGTGCGCTGCCAAAAGGCTCTGATTATCTGGCGGAATTAGTCATGGAGGACGGATCGTCGTACCTAGCTTCGGCAATGGCAAGCGGTTCGTACGAGTTCACTGGTGTTGGCCAAGATGGAAACACCATCACCGCCAGATGGGTGAGGAGGTCGAATATGGGCGCGCGAAACAGCATTGCCTCCATGGAGCCATCTTCCGCGAGGACCAGTTGGCAAGACTCTGCGCAAGATCCGAGATGGACTTTTAGCATTATTAACCCCACGTCTCGAAGACATCCCATCATGGGCTCGTTAACACCCGAAACTCTGGAGGTGTACGAAGACTACACAACGTTATCGACATCCAGTGGTCGCTTCCCCCCATCTCGCTGTTTTGGCCTCGACTCAGTCGGGAGTGGCCACAGTACTCTGGCCGGTTTTGCAGCTGAATCGAGGGAAACGCTTCAGGTGTGTCACGAGCAGAAGGCGCTGATGATTGCTACGGCCAGTTGGATTAGACTCCATCAACAAGGATGGCCCGCGTCATCCAACCCCAAATTTGCCAACGCAATACCTTGCCATCGTCGCTCCCTGGCAGGGACTCCACGTTTCGAAGTCAAACGACAAAGATTCTCGTCGTACGATGAACAGTATTCCAATGCAACAAGCCGCCGCAACTCGACTGACAGCGTTCATAAACCGTCGTTATCCAATCAACAACATCAAGCTGGGTTACCTGCAAGAGCCATGTCTACGGGCAGCACATTCATGAAGCAGAGAATGACTCGGTTGCAGGAGCAGAGACTGGCAGATTCTCATGGCCAGGAAACACCATTGTCCAGGTACCAGCGTGAGAAGTTGAATGTCAAGGAAGCTGAGAAGACAAATTGCCTAGGTAGGATGCGACAGTGGACGAATAAACTTTTTCACAGAAAGAAAGGGCTGCCATGACTGGCAAGGCAGTGTCGTCTTCTTTCTTATTGACAAAACAGGGAATAGCGTTGGATAAGAGAGAGAAAACAAAAATGAGGGGTTCGGGGGCGAGGAGTGCACATTCTCTGGGCATTTAAAAACAGCGTCATTCGTATCGATAATATGAATTAAACTCTTTCTGTTTCTGATGGAGGCGCAGTGGATGCCAGTGTGTAAATTATCTTATTCCGTCTTTATTTCTTTGGCATGTACTCTTCGCACATGTGTTCGGCCAACATGGAGATTCGGGGATCGAACAGAGGGAAGCCGACGGCGAATCTTGTTGGTGCAACCAGAGCTCGAGTGGGTCCATCATTGGACCAGTTGACGGGCGGGTCACAGTTGGCTCGACGCTTGAGTGAACAGTGAACAAACGTACTACAAACGGTGGCCCCACTTGCTGCTGATCCGAAGGCGGGCGGGAACGACCCGGCTGGCCACTGGCCCACTGCGATCTATGACCAGCCGAGCCGTGCTTGCGTGCTTGCGTGCGTGGTTGTTCACAGCCTAGCCTGGCCGCCGTAATCGCCGAAGCCTGATTGCTGACTGGAGCTCAGTGCTGCCTGCCAGCCCAGCCCGCCCCTGCCCGCCCTTGTCTGCCTGCCCGTTGGCCACGGAGCTTTGAGCAATCAACCTTTGGACACCTTGAACACCTTGAACCCACCAGACCAGACCAGACGGCGACTTCGCAGTTCTGTTGCTGAGTTCCATCATTGCTATCTTACTTTTTCCATCTCAATCATTTTTTTTTTCTTGGGCTTCCTTATTGCTACGGACCTTCGCACCGCAGAGACGAATCAATTGCTGCTCTGAGATCCCGATCCCATTCCGATCCTGACCCGGTCCCCCATCGCTCCGTCCCTCCTCGTTCCTCTCCCCTCGTCTTTGGTTGTTCTCGGCACTCCGCGACGTAGAATCTAGAGCAAACCAGAGATACAAGAGATTGGGGCAGATTATGGACGAGAATGTCGGGCTACAGCACGAGGGTACCCTGGTTGCTTTGACGGCATCCCGGGGCTCGCATCTGCTAACTAGCTTTCAAGCCTACGAGCCAATTTCGCGAGCCACCTCTCCGGGTATACCATATCCCAAGTCGGACCCAGACGACAAGAAACGCTATCGACCACGAACCTTTGCATACTTCCGGCAGCTGCCCTTCGAGGTCGAGGAGGAACACGAGCGTGATGCTGCCCTCGATGGCATCCTCAGACAGCTATACGTTGCCCTCAAGGCCGAGGACTTTACCCCCGGTGCTTTGCATTGGACTAGAGAGTTGCAGGCTTGGCTGACGCTCAAGTTCGAGATGACGCGAGAAGTTCGTGCCAAACTCACAAAACTGTACTACTCGCTGGCGCTGGCGCCGGGTCTGGACAACACTACTGCCGACCGCTTTGTGCGCATGGTTTTGACATTGACGAGGTACGTGGACTCGCCCATGGAGAATGCAATACGGCTGTTGTTGGTGGCTGGCTTCGTCCTGGACCCCGGACCCTGCACCATGGACCATGGACCCTGAACACTGAACCCTGAACCACACGCTGACCCGAGACTTTTTGAGCTTTGCAATAGGAAGAACCACTACCTCAAGCCCGGCGAAGACCTAACACTGGACTGGAAGCCATTATGGCACGAGGTGAAGGGTTTGGTCTTGCCATCAGAGGTCCCCTCTTTGCAAATCGGTAGACGGCGTCCTGCCAAACAGCTCTTAAAGCTGTGTACACAGGTCCATACGTATTTCGACCCAAGAGAGCGGCCGGCCATGCTCGAAGAATTCCTTCCATTTTTTAGCATCAACGACATGCCGAATGCATTCATAGTCATAGGACTCATCAATGCCTTCCTCCCCAGCCACCCTGCCCCCGAACAGGATGCCACTGCGCAGCCTCAACACTTCTTGCCGACCTTATTTCATCTCTGGTCCATCATGAATAGGTCAAAAGTCTTCGACGTGTGCATGATTGATTTATTCTCTCGCCTTGCGCGGGACCACATCAGCTGTAAGCATGTAGCTTATGGGTCCCACGGCATCTTCACCAAAGCTCAATCGGATCTCATCTTTACATCCATTTTGCGATTGACACAGATTCCCGTCGGACAAGCAAACTCCCCGTACACCTCTCTCGATTACCTGGCTGGTGCAGGCGCCTATCTTGAGAAGGACTCTAAGAAACATCCTGTACCCTACATGATGGCACGGCTCATTGTGAGTTCGCTTTCGCCCGCGGCCATGGACCAAGAGGACTCAATGATGGCCAGCTTGGAGGGATTACTGGAATCGATTGACACCTTTTTCCATCCCTCAAACCAGGGACCTTGGACCAATATGCTCGGTCAGTTGACGCTGCATCTCACGGATGCCTTCGTCTCAAGGTGGAATCGCGAACAAAGCTCAGAGCTTGATATGCCCCGTGAGCGCAGGATCAGCCCCGAATTGAAGAAGCGATTCGTCGCCTCGTTAAAGGAGACAACCTTTATGGGATTATTTTCCAAGAGTAGCCGCGTATCGGGCTGCTTCTACAATGCCCTTCAGGGATTGGCCTTTTTAGAGCCCGATTTGGTGCTTCCTGGCGCATTGCAGCGTTTCTACCCAAGTCTCCAGGGCCTCGTGGAGGTCCACAGGACCACCTCAAGTCTGAACAGTCTGCAGATGATTGCCAACGTCATGTCCAAGCTCAAGGGGTACCGATGTCACATCACGGCCTTGCTCGCACTAGCTTTGCCGGGAATCGATGCCAACGACCTCAACAAGACACAGTACACTCTCAACTTCATCCAAAGTGTAGCATATAGCATACCCATTGTGCCTTTGACCAGCGGCGACTGCCATATTCATGACACGACGTTGGCTATGCAGTGGGTTCAAGCTGAAATGGACCGCATGGAGAGGGACGGTCAGAATGTGCAGATTGATTATCAGAATGAGCTTACGGATGAAGAAGAAGCCAATATTCTGCGATCATCGACTGCCGGTTTCGGCGAATTCGTACTGACTCTGCTGGGCAAGGTCTTTACTCTTCTTGAAAATCTCCCCGACGCTAATCAGGTCCGCGGAGGGACCCCCGAGGATAACGTGGTCAATGCCTTGCCCGCAGCCTTGGCACCGCTGTTCTCTTCCCTCTCCCCCGAGCTCTTCGACATGGCGTTGGACAAGATTGCGACATTTGTCTCTGGACACGTTGTTCATCAAGCCCGTGATGCCATGGCTTGGATTTTAAACGCACTGTGCAAGGTAAACCCCGAAAAGACGCTCAAGGTTTTTGTGCCCATGTTCGTCATTAATATCCGCAACGAAATTGATTACAATCATGCGGCCTCGGATCGTACGACTGGCACCGACTACCTTCCCCGCGACCGAGCTTTGGTATGGCACATCAGCATGCTTGCAATGACTGTCGTCCATGTTGGAAGAGAAGTCCTCAAGTACAAGGATGAATTGCTGGGTATTGCAGTCTTCATGCAAGAAAAATGTCGTGGGCTGCCCACCCTACTGGTGTCAAACTACATACACCATCTCTTGCTGAGTCTGACCAGCACTTATCCCATCGATCATGCACTCTACGAGCCCGATGTCATAAAGAGAGGGTTGGATATTCGTGATTGGGGAAAAACGACATCGCCAGCCGATCTCACGATTCGCTGGCATCAACCATCACCGCCCGAGATCGAGTTCGCTGTCGAACTGTTTGCTTCACAAACAAAATCGGCAGCGGAGCAGTTGGAACTCCTCATCAGTGATAACCCGCCTGTGAGCAGAACAGGAAAAAACAAGGAATGGTCCGATGAAGTATCAAGGTTGATGCAGCAGATTCGGCTCGTTATTTCGGGTATGTCCACCATGTTTGATCCAGAACGTGCCTCTGGCGACAAGCGCAGCACCGATGTCAATGGCAAACCGCCCGCTCAAGGCATCGGAAGCGCTGTGGGTGGCATGGAGGATGCCGACATGATTGACGATGATGACGACAATCTGGAAGAGGACGCTGAAGACGAGGAGCTCCGTCCGCAATTCAAGTACAAATCGGGGTATTTCCTCAAACCTGCGGATGCTGTCTACACACGCATTCACGATCTTCGCGACCAGCTTGGTCACTTGCTTACAAAGGCTCATGTATTCCTCACTGAAAACCAGGAAGACGATGTTAACTGCTCCACGGCCTTGTACAATGCATACCGCACCTGGATCACAGACGTGGGGATCGAGCGCTCAGCGCATCCCCTCGAGCGACACCTTCGGCTCTACAGGGCCGATATTTCGGCATTTAAGATCAAAGGGCTCCGCAAGGTGTACCCTCGACCATTACTGATCAAGAGAGCAGAGGCATATCTGTTGTTGCGAATGAAGCATAATGCGGCGGCTAGACATAAAAGTGAACTGGACAAACGATTACTATTGGACTTGGCAAAGTCATGCTTATCGCTGTATGCCGATGTGCGACGGGCAGCTCAAACTGCCCAGGATTCATCACTCAAAGTCATCATCGGGGGCAAGCCAGTGGTGATACCGGTGATTCTTGAAGGGCTGAAGAAAGCCATTGTTGACAATGACCACGATCGGGTCAAGGGGGGCATGTACACCTTGTTTTTCACCTCCTTGCTGAGGACGATTGGCCGGGATTGGCGTTTCGCTGCAGACGCCTTGCGTACATATATCGAAACCGCTGGGATCGACAAGCCATCCATCCAGAATCTGGGCTCATCGACGTTGTACTCACTGCTTGAATTTGGAAAGGCGAAGGAGAGAACGGTTTTGCTCGACGACGCGGTCCTAAATACCATTCGCCCCACCAAGGACCCCTCGGATGCCATCGATGCTCGACGCCAAGTCATCATGGAGAGACGAAAGAAGGTCGAGGCTTCAAAGGCTGCTTTGGGGCTGGAACTGACTAAAAGAGCCAAAGGTGCACACTGGAAGGTTGCCACCAGATGTGCTGTTTTTGCTCAGAATCTGTGCCTCCGTTTTGAAGGCCTGGCGCCCCCGGAATTTGTAGAATTGGTGGCCAACGGGACTATTGATCCTCACCCAGGGCTGAGGGGGTATTATCTCAACGCATTTACGTCTCTTCTCGGAGCCATCGATATGAGAGCTGTATATGGCCATGACTACAACAATTACCTCAGGGAGAAAGAAATTGGTGATAGGAACAGAATCGAGATACCAGTCCAAAAGGGCGATGCGGCGTTTACGCGCAAGTTCCTGGACGCGTTCAAAGGCCCTCCAGAGAGCGCCGAGTACATGGTCGATTCTGACCACCCTGGCTGGCTCGTCTGGGGCTCCAAGTTCACAGCGTTCCGGGCCCGTCCAGCGCCATTCACCTCGTACGATGAATTAGAGACGAAGGTGCGTCGTCAGATTGGAAGCATTGTCAACAGAGGATGGGTGTCCCAGTGTTTCGACTACCTGAAACAAGAGCCGCGGGATACATCCTACGACAGGTTCAGAATGACGAATGTGTACCTGCTCATGCACGTTTTCGACCTCATATACTATGGAAGCACCGAAGTCACGCTTGACGATATCAAGGAACTGACCGAAGCCGTCTACGGTGATGGCAGCGACAAGCACCAGCACAGAGCAACCGCCGAGATCCTCGGCGCCTTGCTGGCAGGATCGAGCGACGACCCGGTCGAGATGCGCAAAAAGGTTTGGGACTTTGCAGCACCCATGCTGCTCAAAACAGTCAATGACGGGCTCACGCCGGAAAACATTCAGTACTGGCTGCCATGCATACATCTCATTCTGGACTCGCGAGATCCACGTCGATCAACCGAAATCATTGACGCTTTGAGGTCTTTCAAGCTGGACATGTCGTCCAACGCCGCATTCAAGGAGTCGTCTCAGGTTCAGTTGCTGGAGTTCGTGCTTGCTGATGGCGGCTGGCACTTTCGCCAGGACCAACCAATTCTAGACGATTTTCTGAGCCATATCGACCACCCGTACAAGGCAGTGCGAGAGGCAATTGGGAAAGTACTATGCGTCATTTTCCGTACAAGGTATCACGAGTCCTTTGAAAGTGTACCAAAACTCATCGAGGCCAACAAGGAGGCATCCTCCATTGGTCTCCGGCCGTATCAGCCGTCTGAGCAGCTCACTACCATCATCAAGGATGTCTTTGCTCGATTAGAAAAGTGGCGGCAGGAGAGGCAGCCAGGGCAGCAGACTCAGTCCTCATATACTTCGGGATCCAAGACGGTTCTGACCTGGCTCGACTGCACCTTGTCATCCAACGAGTGCACCATGCTGGTTCCCTTTTTTGCTAGCCCATTCATGGAGCAGTTGCTCCACATGATGGACGTCAAAGAAGATCCGGAACTCATGAGGATTGCATATCACGTCTACCGACACCTACCGAATGTTCCGTTCCGTGAAGGCGAAGATGCCGAGTTCATCAATGGCGTCATCAAAATCGGCAGGTCTGCAGTCAGCTGGCATCAGCGTCTCCGTGCATTGGTCAACATGCAAGTGGTCTATTTCCGACGCATCTTTCTCACAGCAGCGCCGCAGCGAGACGCGCTCTTCAACGCGGTGTCAGACATGCTGAGAGACTCCCAGTTGGAAGTCCGTTCATGCGCTTCCTCGACGTTGGCGGGCATGATTCGCTGCTCACCGCGAACGATTCGAGACCCCATGGTTGCGCGGCTCCAAAAGCGCTTTGAAGAAGAGTTGAAGCATAACCCAATGCCCAAGAGAAAGGCCAATCTCTCGAGAAGCGAAACACCTGTCGATGTTCACAGCCAAATTACCCGACGACATGCCGCTGTGCTGGGTCTCGGTGCGCTGATTGAGGCCTTTCCTTATGCCACTCCGCCGCCGGAATGGATGCCAGAGGTGTTGGCCACTCTAGCGCGGCAAGCAGCGGGCGACCCTGGTGTAGTGGGCAAAGCGACCAAGAGTATTCTGAGCGAATTCAAAAAGACACGACAGGACAGCTGGACGGTTGACCAAAAGGTAAAGTGGACGCTTCTCTTTTTTCTTTTTTCTTTTTTCTTTCTCTTTCTCTTTCTCTTCTTTCTTTCTTTCTGTTTTTCGTGCCTTGGTCATGGAGGAGTGCATGTGTGGACAGACAGACTAACATTCGAGATAGTATTTCACACAAGAACAACTGGAAGACCTTGAAGGCGTGCTCTGGAAGAGCTACTTTGCGTGAAGCTAGTCAAGACCAGGAGACGGCGGCGGTGAAAGGATGGTGGGGAACATATGGATTGGAATGGATCATATCCAGCTCACCGGCTGCATGCATCATTGTGGAATACACGGGCTTCAACGGACCGAAGCAGGCAGATATAGTCCTCGTCAGCTTTGCCAGTCCTGACGCGTGCTTTCCACCTCCCTTTCTGCGCGAGTGAATGCGGGCAACTTTGGATGAAACGCCATGCATGAGGTGTGGGATTTGCCTTGGGGCGGAAGACGGAAAGCAAAGCTGCTGGTTGGTTGTTGTTGCAGCTACATTATGGATTAGGGGGATTTTGAGGTACATTGCTATGGGGCAGGAATAGATAGGCTTGCACGAATAGAACGATTATGAATATTGGAATGCGGTGTCTGCTCTCCCCTCTCTGCTGGTCTACCGCAGTCACTAACATTAGTATTAATAGAAAAGAAGAAATAAAAAAGGGGCAAAATGAATTAAAATGAAACAATACATAAAAAGAATAATGATAAAATTTAAAAATAAAATCTCTCTTTTTTTTTTTTAAAAAAAAAAGAAAGAAAGAAAGAAAAGAAGAAAAGAAGTGAGTAAACAGTAGGCTAGAAATTAGTTACAATAAATAACTATGTGATAGATTACTTCTATTTGTCTCTATTTTTATTTTGCTTCTACATCATCATTCTAAGCGTATCCTTTATCATGCAAAAGTGGATGCAAGGCAAAGAAAGGCAAGTAGAAGTAGATTGTAAAATAAGAACTTATTTCCCTCGTCTTTATTCGCGTCTGTATCTCGTGTTCTGTCAATATATTGTCGCAGCCTGGAGCAGCACTCCAAAATGTCTGTCGCACACCCGCGATTGATTTGGCCGGGGTTGGATCATGACCGTGATGATTGTTGCGTTGAAAAACGGGTCACAACGACGGTACAAGAGGGAGTAGATAAGGAAACGATGTTGAAGAGTATATCATTAGACGATCAATAATTAAACGGCAAAAAAAAAAAAACCCATAAGATCATTCATTATTATTTAAACAAATTCAAAAGAGTGCACTCGCGTGCGCAATCACCAGAAGCAGGGCTCAATTTCATCAGCATAACCAGGGCAGTCAATCTGCCATGGCTCTCTCTATATATAGCTATAAACCAAAAACGAAGAACGAAATCAAAGTGCATCTTTTCATTCAACGCCCGCTCTGTAGTGCAAAGGTCGATGGAAGCAACATGTAGATGTAAAAGTAGATAATCATGTGGTATGCTCATTCAATTCGTCTTTGTTGTTTCGCCTCTGTAATATCCTTACGGAGATATCCTCCATAATGTAAAGCAAATATTAATAATAATGCAAGTACATGATTGCTCAATGTAGTATATTATCTAACCGTCTTATGGTCCCCTTCTCGTGGCAAATATAATCACCCTCATTATGAATAGTAGCACATCTACCATTTTCGCTGTGAGAAAAAAAAAAACAGTTTCCGTAGCGGCGGTAAAAACACAAGTCGAAGGACACGACTGTGCAGCATATCCCGTTCCTCTAACGCGCCCCTCCCACCTCCTTTGTCGTTGTCATCATCGACTCATTCCATGCCGTGGAAAAAGGATGGAAGACATAATAAA
>SRPW01000388.1:0-23062 GCA_018360225.1 Claviceps pusilla | reverse complement strand
CTATAAGCTATATAATAGCTAGTGTTATATATAAATTGCATAAGAGCTAAGTAGTTAAGCTAGTTAGTCTATTCTATATATTTAAAAGCTTGTAAATAGTGTTCTAAGATTTAGTTTATTCTCTTAGTTTAACTGTCTATTTAAGGGTAAAATATAGTGCTAAGTAGCTGCTTAGTTGCTAAAAGGTAGTAGAAGGTCCTTTAGAATTTACTTATAAAAACAGTGCCCCTATTGCTTATAATGCCTTTTAGTGCCTTATAATTCTAAAAGATATTTTTAATAAAGATAGTTACTAAGTTGCTACTAGTTACCTTTATAGTTATAGCAATATATAGTGTATACTTAGAAAATCTATCTACTACTATTAGAATTACGTTATATATCTTACTATTTGCCTACTTAACTAGAGGCAAGCTTGTAATAAAATCTATTAAGATTTCTTAGAACAGTCTCTCTAGCATTAGTAATGCTGCTAGCTTACTGTAAGGTTAGTGTAACCTTAGCTTATTAAGCTAATAATTTATATAATTACTAACATAGGTTTTAATATTCTATCTTAGCCCTAGCTAGAAATATTAGCTTATAACTTATTTAATTATCTTACTAACTCTATAATAGCCTGCTATAGGGTTGTTGTAAGTTAGCTATAAAATCTCACTTCTTATACTAGCTAGGATATACGCCTAGCCCTTATATAGTAGTAGCCTATTTCTATTAACTATTTAGGCAGTACTCTTTAGGGGTGCTAGTGTCTTACTACTACTTAATAGCTTTAATTACTACTATACTAAGGTATCCCTTAACTATATAGACTTTAAAGTCTTATATATTAAAGTAACTAATATCTTATAATTAGCTTAATTAAAGATTAACTTAGTAAAGGTTCTCCTAATAGCTAATAACCTTACTATAAGCTCCTAGTAGGTTCTCTCCTTAGGTAGAAGTCTACTATATAATAGGTAGGGCTAACCTAAGTGCCTTATAGAGTTAAGGGGATATTTAGTCTTATTCTCTAAGACTTTAATATCTTAGCTGCCTACCCCCTTGCTTATAGTATATATACTATATATAGACTAATTCTTTAGTAATATCTAGGCATTTAGACCTAGACTATTAGGCTTTAGCTATAAACTTGTCTTATTATAAGGTTAGAGCGTGCTAGCTCTAACTTATATTATTTTGCATAATTTCTCTTATACTACTTACCCTTTAATCTTAAAAGAAAAGATTTAGGCTAGATACATTATATCCTGCTTTATTATTGCTTATATATAGCTTAGTTATAGCTTCTCTCTAGCAAGTAGTAAGGCTAGTTAGCATAATAATCTAGCAACCTTATACTAAACATCTAAGGTATTAGCCACTAGCTATATATTAGGGCTGCGCTACTTACTAGCTATAAATTTAGTAAGAAATAGCAGTAAGTGTAATATATACGCTTTAGCTGCTGCTTCTTTTAAGAAGTAGTTTAGTCTTTAGAATAAGCTATCTATAGGATTTAGCTTACCTAGTTAATATTCTATAATAAAGTTAAACAGGCATAGCTTATTAAGGGCGTTTACCTAGTGGCTAGATAGCTTTAGCTTTATAGCAAAATACTTATAGTTTAAGTGGTCTATAATTACTTAAATAGAGTGCTTTAAATAAGCTAGGTAATGCCTTTATGTTTAAAAAGCTTCCTAAATAGCAAGAAGCTTACTATTTAGCGTTATATATCTTAGCTCTAGCCCTAATAGCTTTTGTAATATATAAGCAATAGGGTGCTAGCTACCTAGCTATAGCTAAGCTATAATAGCTCTAATTATAAAGGCTAATGCATTTGTTTTTATCCTTAGTAGTGCCTCTAAATTAAAATAAATAAAAATAGGGGCTTCTAAAAACTTTTGCTTAAGCTAATTAAATATAGCTAGCTTACTATTACTTAGCTATAGAGTCCCCTTATTATCTCCTTTTAATAAGTTAGTGAGTGGGATAGTGATTTTACTATATCCCTAAATAAAGTGTCTATAGAATCCTATAAATCTAAGGAAACATTAGATATTTAACACACTGTAAGGTGGCTACTACTTCGCTACTGCCTAAATGCGCTTAGGCTTTATCTTAATGCCATTAGGCGTTATTATAAAGCTAAGGAAGCTAATATATATTATAGAGAATTTATATTTATTAAGGTTAGTGTAGAGCTTAGCCTCCTAGAGTTTCTGTAGGACTTATTTAATATACCCCTTATGCGCTACTAGGTCGCTGCTATAGATTAGAATATTATTAAGATAAATAATATAGATAGTGTTAATAAGCTCTCTTAGTGTATTATTAATATATTCTTAGAAGGTAGCTAGTGTGTTTATAAGGCTAAAAGGTATTATAAGATATTTAAAATGCCTATATTAATAACGGAACACAGTCTTTTACTTATTGCCCTTGTGGATATATAGCTAATAGTATATATTTTTTAAGTTAACTTTTATAACCACCTTTGCCCCCTTTAATTAGTTAAGGATTTCTAAGATTAAAGGTAATAGGGCCTTATCCTTCCTTATAACCTTATTAAGGCCGTAATAGTTAATATATAGCCTAAGCTAACCTCCTTTCTTTAGCATAAATAGGATTAGGGCACCTAAGGGACTTATTAATTATTAAATCTATCCTTTTTACTATATATTAGTAAGATATTTATAGAGAACCTATAGCTCCTTCTTAGTAAGGTTATAAATTAGTCCCTAAGGGGGTATCTTACTATTAATTAACTTAATTATATATGTATAACCTTCTAAGGCTAGGAGCTAGCCTATAAGTTTTTTTAAGAACACATCCATAAACTTAGTATATACCTTTAGTAGCTTCTTTGTAGCTAAGTTGCTGCTTACTTACTTATTATCTTTACTCTATATATCTGGCTAAGGTTCTTCTATATTGCCCCCTACTATTTATAAGCTCCTTTTATCTTTATTATTCTTTAGTATCTCCCTAACCTATACTAAGGCTAGTATTAGTAATATAATTATATTCTTTCTCTTATAGCAAATTTGCTTTAAGTGCCCTATAAATATAAGGCATTCTTGCATTATTAGATATCTTTAAGTTTTATTATTCTAAGATAGGATTTATAGCTTATAAATCTTTACCTAGTTAGTACTTAAGAGTAGGTCCTCCTATATATTAGTAATATAGTAGTAAACCTAATATATCTTACTATAACCTATACTATTAGTAATACTAACTAACTTATTTAATATACCTTTATGCTTAAGTAGATTGCCTAAAGCGCTAGCTAGTAGTATAGTATTTACTTCTATATTTGCCTAGTCTCCCTTATTTAATATTTTTAGGTAAATAACTAATCTTTTTACTTTTAAATTAAATAATGCTTTTATAGCTACCTAGTAGTAATCCTACTATATAGACGCCTTTATCCTTATTCTATTATTTATCTCTTTATCTTTATCCTTATTAATAACTAAGGTATTTATTTTATAAGGGGTATTAGTTATAGAGGGAGCGTGCCTTTAAGGCCTATTAGCGTTAATTAGAATTATGTTTATATCTAAGGTTCTAGGCACTAGGGCTTTGTAGTATAGGCAGTGCTAGCTTATAGTATACTAATTATTTTTATAGATAGTGTAATCTAGTTCTAGGCACCTTAGGGAGATATGCCTATCCTTCTAGCACTTATAGCACTAGATATTATTAGAGTCCTTATTATTAGGAAGTCTATAGTTATATTACTCCTAGCTTGCTGCTAAAGAGTGTAATCTTTATTGCTTATATCCCACTAAGGTTAATTATTCTTAATTGCCTAGGGACCCTTTATTAGTAACTTTTGCTTTCCTGCCTTAGCCTTAGAGGTAATTCTAGCTTTAAGGAAACTCTTAGCTTAGTATTTACTTTCTAGTAGTAAGATTAAAGCTATTTAAAAATATATAAATTTAAAGTTATTCTAAAATAGCTTTAGGGAGCTTAGCCTTAACTTTACTTTATTTCTAAAAGAAGGTTTAAAATAATATTTAATTATTTTAGTAGAGGTTTATTAGCGCTCTAGTAGCTTCTAAGTAGTATGCATTCTTATTAATAGTTTCTATCTTAAGCTACTTTATAAATTCTATTTAAGTATACTCTCTAAAGTCTATAAAGCTATTAGTAGTAGTATATTATATTTACTAGCGCTTTATATTATTAGTAAGGTAGCTACTAATATATACTACTTTAGTAGTGTCCCTAAGGAATATATAAGGGTTTATAGTAAATGCTATATATAAGTTTAATAAGAAATTCTAAAGGCTCTTATAGGTGTTGCCTCTATATATAGGAGCCTTAAGTTAGGCTTTTATAAGTCCTATATATATAAGGGGCGCTATAACTATAGAGTAAGTTTATAGCTTAGGGGTTAGAGTATAACTAATATTAGGGGTGCTAATAATACTAAGCTTACTGCTCTTATAGTTTCTACTAAGGTTAACTTCCTTAAGGGACTTCTATA
Source organism: Claviceps pusilla (assembly GCA_018360225.1). NCBI lineage: Eukaryota > Fungi > Ascomycota > Sordariomycetes > Hypocreales > Clavicipitaceae > Claviceps > Claviceps pusilla. Next base: position 18,585 of record SRPW01000388.1, on the reverse strand, counting down.
GTGCCTTAAGGTTCCTTCTTTTATTAGCTATTTAGGCAGCTTATAGTAACTAAGCTACTTCTTTAATTATTCTATTAAGGTTTATTTCTTTATTAGTATTATTATTATTTATATAGGTAGGGTTAGAATTCCTAATCTTAGGGTGCCCCTTTTCTTTAATAGTGCCTAGTATATAGCTAGTATTTTATAAAGCTATAGTAAGGTTATAGCTAGTTAAATAGGTAACTCTTTTAGTAGATATTCTAATTTAGTTAATAGTTTACTATCCCTAAGGGAGAGAGAGATTTAGTTATTAAGGCTAGTAATAGAATATTACTTAGTGAAGTAAAGACTAAGATATAGAAGGTATACTATAACGTAGCTACTAGGTAGAGGGTAGTGCTTAAAGGTATAAATCTCTGCCCTATTATATAAATATATGCATCCTCTTTTTTATATGCCCCCTTAGCGCGCTGCTAAGTCGTAGCGAGGGCACTACGTGCCTCATTCCCTTGTGCCCTCGTTAGCATAACAAGCTAGTCCGCGCCCTTTAACTCTATGGTCGCCAACAGTGGGAAATGGCCATGACAATACCCTTATTAACTATATAGATATATTAGCTACCTAGACTCCCTTCTACTAGCTTTACTTTAGTAATACTTCTAGCTTTAGTAGTAGTTTAAATAATAACTAAAAAGAAGGTAATAAAGAGATATTAAAGAAAAGCCTTAAAACTATTAGAATATTTAAGCTACTAAGTCTATATATATAAAGAGGAAGAAAAGGGGCTTAATATAATTAAAGTTATATACTAATAACTTTTAAATAAACTATTCTTTATTACCTTATTAAACTATTATTATAAAGTATACTACTCTATTATACTTTAAACTTAATAAGAGCAGTAGTGTCTACTATACTCTTAAAGGGCTCCTAAGTTAGCTATATATATCTATACTATTTAACTAATATATTCTACTACTTACTACATCCTTATATATTCTTTACTACTAATATATCCTTTACTATATATTTTAATAACTCTTTCCTAAAATTATTATATACCCTAATTAGGCTAGTGTAGCTATTTTATAAAACCTAGAAGGGGAGTAGCTTATTTACTGCCTTTTTTATTAGGTTTATATAAAAAATAGGGTGTATAGTTTCTAGGATATCTAAGTAGACTATTAGTAGTGTAAGGACCTTTAATATAGTGTATTTTATTATTACTTAATTAAGTTTCTTACTTAGCTATTTAGTATAAATATTCAATAGGCTAAGCTAAAGCTTATCCCTAATATAATACTTTTTAGCTAAGTATTATAAATAGTTTATAGCCTCCTACTAGTATTATTAAGTAAAGTTAATTATAGCTTAAGTAAGTTAAGTGCTCTCCTAAATATATTCTAAAAACTATATTACCTACCCCTTAGAAGATATTTAGGTTCTAGCTAAAGGTAGTGTATGCTAGACTAGGTCTATATTATATCTATATAAGGCTAAATTAGTGCTTATTCCTATAATAGTAAAGGTATAGTTATTTAATACTAGTTAGTAAGCTACTATATACCTTAGCTAGTCTATTTAGGAAAATATAATTATAACCCTAAGAATTACCTATACCTTTTAATTTATATATTCTATATTACTATTTATTTAAGGGTAATAGAAAGTAAAGAGAAGACGCTAAGTACTAGTTAAGGTATATAAAAAGAACTAAAAGGTACTAATTTAGTTTAAGCTATAGTGTTACGTGCTAGATGTCACACGTAAGTTAGGGGTACTCACACAATAGGTGTGGTACGTTATGAAGTTATAAAGAGAAGGAACACTTAAGTTATAAGTAGGTAGTTAAGTGTATGTATAGTTAAAGTTATTTATTATAAGGAGAAGGGGGAGCGGAACCCTTCTATATATAGTAGGTTCCGCTGTTATATATAGATTATAATAAGTCCCCCCTTTATAAAAAAAAATATAGCTTATTCTAAGCTATATTATTATTATTATTATTACACTAGTTAGGCTTGTGAGCCTAATACTAGTACCTCCGCTACTTAAACTATATAGGAAAAACCCTAGCACAGGGAGGAAAACCTATATATAACCTTTTTCTATGTTCTATAGCGGAGCTATAGTAGCTCTATACTAGTTCTAATTATAAGAAGTGGTATATTGCTAGCTAAACTTAACTAGCATTATAGGAGAGTATATAGTACAAAACAGGAATTAGACTAGGTTAGTAGAGGCGTAGTGATAATGTAGATCGCCCTTAGGGGTAGTCTATAAGTTATAGTAAGTTACCTTAAGTGCTTAGCCTATTTTCTATGCTAGTCCCTAGCTAATTCCCCTAGGTTACTACCTCCTTACCTAAAACCTTCCTTTAACTTCTAAGCCTCTATAGCATTAGCTATACTAGCTAGTAGCTAGCTATTATTAGACTAACTATTAGCTATCTATTAGTTATATAATAAAAAGAGAAAGAAATACTATATTTACTCTTTTTTCTTTATTTTTAGGCTCTTCCCTTCTTTCTTTCTTTTTTATTTATTACTTTTATTATAAATATACCCCTGTTTCTATTTTTACAGTAGTGCTGCCCTATTACCGCCCTAAACTAACTATAGTGTTATTAAAGATACCGCCCACTCTTATAATAAAATTAATTATTACACTTAGGGTAAGTACTAGTCCCTTTCTAATACACTACTGCTATTAACCCTTATATAGCTAGGCTAATTATAAGCCTAGCCCTATAAAGCTTATTTAATATAAGCTAAAAACATTAAAAAATAATGCTATAGCACTAAAGGTTAGTACCCCCTTTTAACCTATACTACTCCTATTACTAAGTTAAGTAGGTACTAGTAGTGCGTGCTTTAAATATATAAAAGTAAAAAAGACTTATTTAGGCATAAGTATTATATCCTTTATCTATATTAGTAGCTAGGCAATAGCTAATTAGTTTTATAGCTAAATCTAAATATTATATTATACTAAAAGGCTATTAAATAAGTTATAAATATATAGGACCTCTATACCTCTAGGGAGTCTATTAATATAAGTATAAGGTAGCTAAGATATAGTTTTACTATAATACTAATATAATACTAATATATAGCTAAGCTATAAAGTATAACACTACTTAGAAAAAGGCAGTTTAACTTATAAAGCAGGCAGGCTTATTTACTAATATAGTAATATAGGTTAGTAGCAGTGTTACAGCAGCCTTAGTCTTAATCTTAATTAAGGGTAAGCTACTACTATAAACCTACTACATTACTAATATGCTAAAGGAATTAAATAATATTCTATAGAATAGGCTTGCTATAGTTACTATATAGAGCTATATTAAGGAGGTAGTGGAGGAGGAGGAGGGAATAGAGAAGGAGGGGGGGAGCTAAGGGCTAAGGGGGTATAGGCCTAGGGCTAGCGTAGATGCGTTATACCTATTTTTTATTTTCTTAGCTACTGTATTTATTTTTCTTTAAAAATAAGTTATATATTCTAATAATCTATACTAGCTATAATATCTACATAGCTTCCCACTGCCTCTATACCTATGCTACACTAGGTGCTATATAGTATTATATCCTTAATATTCTTAGCCTATTAATCTTATAAGCTTTTTATAAGCTAAAACTAAGGAATATACCCTATTAAAATAAGCTACTTAGTAAGAGTAATTACTAGTTTATTATTTTTTAAAGCCTCCCTAACTTTACACTAGTTTTATACTAGGTATATGCCTATATTAATAGAGTAGAGATAGTTAAAATTTTTATAGAATAGTAAAATATAGTAATAATCTTTATTATTAGCCTAGTAGCTATATATTAGTAATTCTACCTTAGGAATGCATTAGCTAAAGAGGAAAGCATTAAGTTTAATTTATTCTATATATATTTATATAAGCACTATAAATTTATGCTTAGTTAGGCTTAAGTAAAGGTAAATAACTTTAGTAGTAGAAGTAAAGCTAGGGTTAAGCTCTACTACTATATAGTTAATATTAGTTTAGCGCGCCTATATAGTAGCCTACTCTTAATACTAGTAGTTTTTCTATTTTAAGGTAAGCGCTTTAGTTAAAAAGGGCTCTAGTAGGTAGTTATAAAGTTAGTTTAAAAATAGTATATAGTCTAGGCAGTTATCTAGGTGTAGTAGGCAGCTGCGCCCTTAGTGTATTAGTTTACATTTAAGTTAAGCCGCTATTATAGTGTAGGCACTATAAATATGCTTAGCTATTCTATTAGCTTTTATTTATTAGTAAAAGCAAAGTAAATAGTAGTTAAGGTAGAGGTTAATTAAGGCTATAGCTGCCTTAGTTTTAACTAGGGTATATAGCATTGCCTTAAATGCATTAGTTACTATTCTTAAGCACTTAGTTTATTTAAAAATAAATGCCTTAGCTATATCCCTAGCTTTACTGCTAACTTTAGTAGGGGTATAGTGTAATCCTATACTATATATAATTATACTTTAAATAACCTATGTATATAAGAGTTATATATTATATAATAAGCATCCCTAGGTTGAAGCTACTAGTAATATAAGTATAAGCCACTACTACACTAGTTTTAACTTAACTTAACTTTAATGCACTTTTTAGTAAAGCTTATAATAAACCTATACCCTAAGAAAGCAGGCAGACTAGACTAGTTATACTATATTAGTGCTAAGTTAGACTAGTAATGTAATTATAGTGTGCTATCTAGTAAAGTGCATAAGTTCACTCTTTCTTAGATTAAACTTAAGACCTAATTCTTAAAACTAGTCTTAGTAAATTATCTAAGTAGCCTTAAGGCTGTTATGGACTAGCCTAGATGGCGACTGCAATCTAGTGTCGATGAAGTTATTATTATCTATAAGGAGGAAGGAAAGGCTACTATCTCCCTCTACTACGTGCCTATTCTATATATAATATATGTTTATAGGGTTTGCCCTATAGGTACAGTAGGTTGCTATATATGCTCCTCTCCTGCTACGCTAAGGATTTAAGCCTTTAGCTTAAATCTATTATATAGCCCCCTGCTTTGCCGCCCTCTAGCCGTTAGATAGTTAACGAGTGGATAGGATGTGATAATAACACTTAAGTGTCTATAATATAATACTTTAGGTAAAGCTATTTGTATTAGCTAGTTACGCTTTAGTGCCTAGGGTTAATAAAAACAAACCTAAAATAAAAATCTTTAAAATCCTAAATTAGCTAGCTAATTATACCTAAGATACTAACTATAAATCTTTAATCCGCTCCCCCTATGCTTATAGATATAATCCTACTATTATTCTCTTTATTAGAATTTTATATACTTTAAGTTCCTTATATAGATACTTATTGCTTCTTACCTATCCTTTATTAATACCTATACTATCCTTATACTTATTTATTAATACCTATAAGGGATCCCCTATTATTACTTATTAGATTTAAATAGTAAGCTCTTCTATCCTTACTACCTTATTTTACTAAAACTAAATATAGTAAGATTATATCTACCGCTATTAGTGCTCTACCTTCCCCTTCTCTACCTCTAAATAACTACTGTATTTTAGGCTACTATAAGGTTAAAGGTAATTCTAAGGATAAGTTATTTACCTCTATTAATCTTAACTAGCTAAATATCTAGTATCTATTCTATCTTATATATGTAGCAAACAATAGACTATTCTTATACACCCTAGGCCCCTAGCACTCCTATAAGGAGTATTAAAGAAGAAAGGTAACTTATATATATAATACTACTATATTTACCTAAAGTCCTGCCCTCCGCTGCCTTACTTATAAGATTATAGTAGCTATTTATTATAATAAGGCTATAAAGGTGCCTTATTTCCTTGCTTATAATGCCCCTAATAGTAAGAGGAAAAAGGTTATATTAAATAAGCCTTTTAAGGCACTATATAACTATTTTACTACTACCTTATATACTATTAAGAAATATACTATGCCTACTATTACTACTAGTTTCTTACCTATACCTTCCTTTTAGCTACTAAAATAATCCTAATCTACTGCTAATAAGATATTAATATATCCCTTACCTACTTTTGCTATTAATCTAGCCACTATTTACTTATTAAAGACTAGCATTAACTACACTAATACCTAGTTATTTAAGGTGTAGCGCTAGGTTAAGCAATTAACGCCTATGCATTGCAATTTATTTACCTATCTTTAGTTATGCTAGTCTGCTCTATTATCTTATTTACTACTATATCTAAAGGAGTAAGCATACACATTAGTGCTGCCTCTTTCTATATTACTAAGCCTTACTATAGATGCTTTATCTACTATATAGCTACCCTTAAGCCTCTTATCTAAAGAACTTTAATAATAAGTACTACTCCTTTTTACTACTATTACACTACCTACTGCTACTACACTGCCTACTGCTACTACTATACTACCTACTACTATTATAACTTCTACTACTACTATTATACTCTCTCTTACTAATAATACACTACTGCCTACTATTAATATACTTTTAATATTTATATTATATAGGTTTAGGCTACTTAAAGGTTTTTTTAGTCCTAAGCTACTAAAGCCTAACTTATCTCTTACTAGTTAAAAGTTACCCCCCTTACTCTCTTTTAGCTTACTTTTTATAACTATATTATTTAAGCGCTATAAAAAGAAAAAAAAGAAAAAAAAAAGGGTTAATTCTATTACCTAGTTTACTTTACTTAAGGGTAAGTAGGAGTAAAGCATAGAACTATTATTATTAGCTTAGAGCCTATTTAAAGCTTAGTAGTGTTAGAGTTTATATTAAATAGTATACTATATAGTGTTAATTAAGAATTATAGCATACTCCTTTAGGACTATTATTAAAATATATATTTCCTTATTATAATTTAAATTACACTAATACCTTAGTATCCTTTAGGTTCTTAAGCAGCTCCTATATTAGCTATATATAACTAATTTATTTAACTAGTATATTATAGTAGCTACTATATCCTTTAGCATTTCTTATAGCTAGGATAGACTTAACTTAGTATTTATAGGGCATATTTATACTATTATTCTAGGGCTAAATAGGGCCTAGTTAGGAATTAAGTAAGACTTAAGAAAGGAGGGGATTATTTACTATATACTTTATTAAATTAATATAGAAGACTAGGTAGATGCCCCCTAAAACATTTAGTTTAATAGTTAAGGGAGTAGGGATATTAAGTATAGTATATTTAGCTATAACCTAGTCTAACTTCTTATTTAGGTAAAGTATATAAATATTTTAAAGGCTAAGCTAAACTTTATTACTAGGCTAGTACTATTCTACTAAGTAATAAAATTAGTTAGAGAACTCTTATTAATATTATTAAGTAAAGTTAATAGTAGCCTAAGCTAGCGCTATTCCTTACTTAATATACTTAAGAAACTAGACTACTTACCCCTTAGGGGATATTTAGCTCTATATAGAAGCTAGCGTATACTATATTAAGTTAACGTTAAACCTATAAAGGGCTATATATATACTTAGGCTAGTAACTAATAAGTTATAGTTATTAAGGGCAAGCTAGTAAGCTACTAAATATATAGGCTAATCTATTTAAATAAAAGAGACTATAACTTATAGTACTGCCTAAACCTCTTAATTTACACGCTTAGTGCTACTATTAGTCTAAGGGTAATATAATATAAAAAGGAGCTATTTAGTACCTATAAGGGAGTAAAGTATTAACTAAAAACTGCTTACTTAGTCTAAGCTATAGTCTAAAATAATACTTAAGGGGAATCTATAAAAGCGCTACTAGCAGTTTAGGAAATATTAAGTATATGCTTTAGCGCTTATACTTATTATAGCCTTTAACTAAATATATTTAGAGAGGCAGTCTATAATAACTATAAGAAATTAAGGGGTATCTAAAGAGTTAGCTAGGAGGTTAGTTATAAAATCTACTAATATCTATAACTAGTACCTATTTAGCGCTAGAATAAGCTATAGAAGGCCTTAATAAAGGCACTAGCTCTTATAAGCTCTATAGCAATAGTAATTATATATATATTACACAATATCTATTAATATACCCTCCTAGTGGTAATTGCAATAGAGAGCCTAAAAGGTTATATTCTTCCTTAGGTAGCCTAATAGTAGTGAATTATAGGTTTATTAAATTAGTATAGTAGTAAGGGGCTTATACTATAGGACCTAAAAGCAGCTATAAAATAATAAAGCCTTATAGGTATTAACTATATAGTTACTAACCTACTAATATATAGCTACCTTAGTAAAAAGTCCTTAGGCCTCTAAATATACTACTTTAACCTTTACTTAGTATATTAAGTTAGCCTAAATACCTTAGTCCTAAAGGCTTTAGAGATAGTTATTAGTAAAAAAGTTATAGCCCTATAGGTTAGCTATAGTAACGCTAATTAGGGTTTAATCCTGCTTTAGTAATAAGGCTAAAGTAGTATAAAGTAGCTATAATAGGCACGTAACTAACACTAAGTAAAGTAAAGGATATATTACTATAGGTTCCCTTAATTTATTTTATTTATAGTAAGATAGCGTATTAAGGCACACTACCTAGGAGCCTAGGCAGTAGTAAAGGTAAAAATTAAAAAGGGAGAGGGTCTTTACTTAGTATACTTATTATTCTAATATTTTCTAAGGGCTTATAAAGTATTCTAAGTTTTTATAGTTAGTAAGAATTATAAATAGCTAAAAAATACTATAAAGCTTAGTGAACTATACCTTAAGGTATAAGATAATACTAAGTAATTCCTTATTATAGATTATATAGTTTTATTAAGGGGCTGTGAGTTAGGTAGAGTAGTAAGCTATAGGTTATAGTATACCTATTATATTATATTACAAAAGGTAACCCTTAATTACCTCTCCTAACGCGTTAGCCTTAACTACTATGTCTAAGGCAGGATCCTATTAGGCTAGAATAAAGGCTAAAGAGAACGTATCCTTAAGGCGCTAAAAGGCTATTTAGTAAGCTAGGGACTAAATAAATAGGATGCTTTTTTTAATAAGGTTAAGTAGGGGCCTAATAAGATTTAAAAAGTTAGTAATAAACTTCTAATAGAAGTTTATAAAGCCTAGAAAGCTATACATACCTTATAGCTGCATTAGCGCCTCCCACTCCTAGATAGTGGCTACCTTAGCTAGGTTTAGCTATACTATATAGCTAGCTTAGACTATAAACCCTAGGTACTTTACCTTAGTTACACTAAAGGCGCACTTACTAATATTAAAATATAGGCTAGCCTATTAGAGGTATAAAAGGATCTCTCTAGTGTAATTTATATGCTCCTTATATATACTGCTAGTATAGATAAGGATATTATTAAGGTAGGCTATAGCATAGGCCCCTAAAGCATCCCCTAATACTCTATTAATATAGCATTAAAACGTTATAGGTGCACTAACTAGGCTAAAGGGGTAAATAAGCTATTTAAAAAAACTAAAATATATATAGAAGGCTGTTAAAGCCTTATCCCCCTTAGCAATATATAGGTAGTGAAAGGCAGCGTAAATATTTAATTTTATAAACTATTAGGTACTAGCTAGAGAACGTAGAGTCTCCTTAATAAGTAGTAGTAAGTAATAATCTTAGTCTATAATTTTATTTAATACCTAATAGTCTATATAAAAACACTAACCTTTACCTACTTTCTTAACTAAAAGTATAGGCACTGCTATAGAGAAGAAGGAAGCCTAGATTTAGCCCTTATTTATAAGGTTTATAATCTATTTCTATATTTTTAGTAACTAGTCCTAAGATATATTATAAAGCAGTACCTAAGGTAAGTCTAATAGGCTACTATTAGGATTCTATTATAATTAAATATAGTAATTAGCCTACCTATAATAAGAAGGTAAGGCGCTAGTATTCTCCTAGTAAAATAAATCCTTAAAGTTAGCTAGTTTACTTAGTAAAGAAAAGAGGTCCTTATCCTCTTTTAAGGAAACTAGGTCTATTATAGATATAAGGATAATATTAATCTCCTATAGGCTAGTAGATATAACACTACTTATCTTACTTAACTATAGTGCCTAGCAGACTAACCCTATATACACTAATTCTATAATAGTAGTTATTAGTAAGGCTGTCTTTTAGGCATTTAAGGTATAAATCTTAAGGTTACCCTATATATAGATAATAAGGAGGCGTCTAGCAGTATATAATATAATATTATTTTAGGCTATCTAAGGCGCCCTTAGAATATAGTCTTATAAAAGACCTAGGATTATATAGGCTACTATAGGGAATAACTAGCTATTTAGATTAGCGCTAAAATAGATAAAATAGGTAATCCTTAGGCGCTAAAAGGCATTAGTGTAGCTATATTATATAACTATTATAGTAGTAGTTAGGGTGTATAGTTAGCCTAAGGTAATGCATTAAAGGCCTAATCTCTAAACTATACTTTTACTTATAATAGTATAGCTATTGTAACTATTATTTACTTAAGCATTAATAAACTTAAAACTATTATATAGAAAGGGAAGGAGGAATAGTACTTCCTCTATATAATATTCTATTTCCCTATAAATATTTAAGCTATTACTATTATAGGTATAGTATAAGCTAATACTGCTAATATATATCCTACCACTAAGACTTATATAGTAGGGCTGTCTTTTTTTAAGTTAAAGTTACCCTTATTACTTAGCGCCTCCTTATTAAATGCATTTAGGGCCCTAATATTTATGCCCCCTATTAGGCAATAAGCAGAAAGTTATATATAACCTTATATAAGGTAACTATTACTGCTATAATATAAGTATTAATAGGTAGCTTTATAGCGCTTAATAATATCCTATAATACCTAAGTTGCTTAGATTGTGCCCTTAGTATCTATAGGTTTCCTACCTAGCTTCCCTTTACTAAAGAACTTATAACCTTATCCTAAACCTAAAAAGCTAGTAGAATTAACGCCTATTATAACTATATTGCTATCCTAGTTGCATTTAGTGTAGGGGTAATAACAAGCCTTAATACATTCCTTAATCTAGTATAAGTTAATATCTAAGGCAATATTATAATATTAAGCAACTATAATATAGTAGTTAGAGCAGGGAACGTTATAGCTAATATAGTAATCCCTTATCTACTTATTAAGTCCTACTTAGAGTCTTATAAGTTTTACTATATCTACTTATATACTGCCCCCTATAAGGTATAACTTTTATTTAAAATAAATAAAGAAATCTATAAACTATTTATTTAAGTATTATTTAAGTTAGTTTAACTCTATAACTATATATTCCTTTTAGTAAGGGTTTATAAATATAGTGTTAAGGTACTTAAAAAAACAGCTTAGTATATACTAATAATTGCTATTAAGCTTAAAGAATAGGGCTACCTATACCTAAATCTTAGGTAATAGGTTCTAGTAAATAAGGAACCATTTATTATAGTTAGTACTAATAAAGTCTAAGTTAGCCTCTAGCTTATATACTATAAAGCTCTACTAAGCCTAGAATAAAGCCTTATTCCTATTATAAGGGTTCCCTATTAGGAGCGGCTTATACTTAGGTTATTCCTAGTTAGTATGCATTAGAGTATCTATATAAAATACCTAGTTTGCTAAGGCTATATAGTAGCATAGTTCCTTAAGCTAAGCTGCTATTAAAGCAATAGTTTTATAAAGATAGTGTAAGTCCTATATATTGCCTAATTAGGCTACCTATTTATAATACTAAGAATCTATTATATTATCTATATAAAAACAAATATTATAGGTAATATTATAATAAATAATAATTATTATAGACTAGCCTAGATAGCAACTGTAATCTAGTGTTAATAAAGTTATTATTATTTATAAGGAGGAAGGAAAGGCTACTATCTCCCTCCACTATATGCCTATTCTATATACAATGTGTGTTTATAGGGTTTACCCTATAGGTACAGTAGGTCGCTGTACATACTCCTCTCCTGCTACGCTAAGGATCCGAGCCTCTAGCTCGAATCCATCACAAAGGCAATCCTATATCTTCTCTGCTATATACCTATATATAAGTATATTTATATTATTAGAGAAGCCTATAATAAGTATAGAATATACTGCCTAAAGCTTAGTATATAAAGGGGTAATATAAAGTAGGAAGAGAATAGAAGAGATTAAAGACCCCTATAGTATACCTATAGTTATAGGTAGGGGGCTTATAGATTTACTATTAAAATAAAGGTTAGCAGTGTATTTAGTAGTAAAGGAGTAAGTCTATACTACTATTTATATAGGGATCTTAGCAGCTATAAGGGTATAAGTTAGTTTCTTATAGTAAATAGTATTAAAGGCTACTAATATATTTAGTTAGAGTAGCAATGTAATACTGCTATAGTACTACGCTATACACACTAATTCTACTAAAACACTTAGTGTAACCTTTATTAACCTATCCGCTCTATTGCCTATTTATAGGTTAGGTAGTACGCTACTTAATTTAGCTATAAGGGTAAGCTAACTTACTACTACTACCTCTATTACTTTACTAATAATACTAAAAAGTAAGATAGAGTGCTAAGCCTTTACTCTTTACTGCTCTATTAAAATCTTACCTAGCTTATAAAGAATAATAACTTTTACTTACTAAAATAAAGCTAGGTAGTAGCTAATATAGTAGTATATATTAAGCAGGTAGGTAAGGGTCCTAGCTAGTAGCTTACTATATACTTTAAGGTATTTAACTAGAAGTTTATCTAGTCCTAGTGCCTTTTAGCTAACTAGGCTTTTAATAATACTATAGATTTTATTAATATTAAAGTAGTCTTTTAATAGGAATATTATAGTATTAAGGTAATTATTAAGATCCTTTAGTATATTATTAAGTTAGGCTTAGAAGGAAGGGAAAAAATAGTTAGCTAGTATAGCTGCTTTCTCTTAGTATAACTTAGTAGTTATAGTATCTATACCCTTACCTTAAATAAAAGTAGAGATTTACTACTATTTTAGTAGTAGCCTACTATAGAGCTATGCCTAGCGTTTAAGTTTCTATAGGTCTCCTCTATAAGTAGTAGCTACTTTAATAGTAAAGCGCTAGGCACTATGCCTTTTATTGCTAATAGTTTAGTATTATATTTAGGCTATATTAGTAGTAAGTTATTAGTTCTCCTTAGTATAGAATATCTATTATTATTATAATACTCTCTTAGTATTCTAAGTAGCTTCTTTAGTATAGTAGTTCTACTATAGGTTTAGCTTAGGACTACCTTAAGGTTCCCTTAAAATTACTAAGTTTATAATAAATTAAAGCTTAGCTATTATTTATTTTATATAGCTATTAATTTCTATAGGTATTTAGAGCAGGGGTTTAGTAAGGTTATAGCAGAACTATATTACTACCTTAGCTACTATAAGGTTATTTTCTATATATAACTATTTAAAATAAAGCAGGTAATTACTATATAGCCTTAGGCTAGTGCTAATATAGATAAGCTATAGAATATAGTTAAATCTAGTAAGGTCTAGTCCCTTTATAAATTTAGCTTTTATATTATAAGTAACCTAAGTATAGTTAATAATACTATCCCTTTTACTCTATATTCTCTAAGTTACTTTACTCTATAGTATTATAAGTTTAAGCTACTACTATATTACTAATATAAGGAGTATATTGCTCCTTATTAAGGTTTAGCTATAATAATTCTAAAGTAGGTAGTATTAATTAAAGTCTCCTATAAAAACACTATAGTTTAAAGGTAGGGCTACTATAAAGTTAAGAAGGGGTAATATTTAGTTAGGTTTATAGGTTAGAGAATATATTAAGTAAATATAGTATTCTATTAATATTATTAAGCACTAGTCCTTACCTATATATATTAACTACGCCTTAGGCCTATGCTAGCAGTTTATATAAATTATAGTATAGCTACCCTAAGTAGTAAGTTAAAAGTAGCTAAAGCTAGGGTTAGGTAGTTTACTATCTATAGTTCCTAGCTTCTATATTATTATTATATTAGCTCTAGGTTAGAACTCTAGCACTAAATATATAAAGTAGGTTTTCTTCTATATATTCTAGTATATAACCTCTATTATATACTCTATATAGTGTATTAGGTTAGGCTTAGCTTATTTAGTACTATAGTAGCTATAGGTTATTAACTTAGGAAGGCCTTTATAGTAGCTTATAAGTGCTATATTAATTTTAGTCTAGTATTAGGGAGGTAAGTATATAGTTTACTAACTTACTTTTATAGTAAAGCCTCCTATAATAGCAGGTTACTTATATCTCTTCTCTAGCTATAGCTAAATACCTCTATCTAACTATTTTTCTTTAGTATAGAAGGTTTAGTAAAGGCTAGGGGCTATACTAAGTATATAGTATATATATAGTTCTATTATTTATTTATAATATTATATATATATAACTATATAGGGTAAGGTCCTAAGCAGTTAATATAGCGTTCCTATATAGCTCCTAATAGCGCTAGGTATAATTATTTACTCTCTTTATACTACCTAAATATATAGTAGCTATACCTTAAGGGCAATATATAGTATATAGCTATATAGCTAAATTTAAAGCACCTAAAGCATTATTAAGGATAGATAGCATTATTATAGGGCTTAGCTTTAAATATCTCTACTTTATAAATAATTCTAGTATAGTATAGCCTATTTACTATATTAACTTTATTAATAGCAATAATTAAGAGGGATTAAGTTATAATACTATATAGCTTTTACACTATAACCTTTACTAAACCCTACTTATTAGCTATAATTATATTTTAAAGAATATTATCCTTCTCTTAGTTTTATATATAGTATATAGAAAAGCCCTTAATAATAATACTAAATATATATTAGTTTAGCATTACTTTTAAACTAAAAGTAATGCTAACCTAGGCTATATTATTAATATAAGGCTTTACTATATCCTAAAATATAATTATAGTATTGCTACTATAGAGGCAATGCATTACTATAGTAGTATTAATATTAGTAGCTTAGTTAATAGTAGTAATAGTTTCTTTAAGTAAGTAGTTTTATATAGCTTTAGCTATTATACTACCTTTAATAATAGTTTTATAGTAAATATAAAGTAGTACTACTACTATTATAGCCTAAATCTATTAAATAAGTAGTTAAGTAATACCTTTAGTAGTAATACTAGCTTAGCTTAGGGCTATTATATTCCTAATGCTAATAGCTTTCTTTACTACTTATTTAATAACTTCTTTTAAGTTTTTAACTATAATAAGCTTAGTAAGTAATAATAAGGTTAATTTTATTAATATTTTAATATAGGTTTAAGGCATAAAGAGGCTATATTAAGTATATATTAAGGCTATATTATTAATATAAAGAATAATATTCTATATACTCTTTAGCACTATAGCTAGTATAAGTTTAGCTATTTTATTATATTTAATAGTTAGGTAATTTAGTATTTGCTTATATATAGGTAGTAGTATAGAAGTAACTTAAGGCACTATTAATATAAAGCTACCTTATCCTATAAGTAGGTAGTAGTAGCTCTATATAAAGCTATAATTCCTATTATTAATATCTATTAGCATTACCTTATCTGCTATGCCTACGCTCTAGTACTAATATACTATTAGAGATAGGGTAAAACGGATATAGCAATTCTTTTTCTACACTTTTTAAGAGGTTTAGAGTCAGTTCTGCGTCGCTACTGCGGTGCAGGCGAATTTACGAAAAGTTTTTTTTTATGTTATTCTAAGCTATATAAATTAAGAAAGAAAGGAAAAAAAAGGAAAGAAAGTAAGTCTATAGTAATTTACCTATAAAGTTAAGAAATTAAAAGGAAAAAGAAATAAGCTATAGGAGTTTATATATAGCTAGGTTATAGACTAACTTATAAAAGTTATATAAATAAGAAAAGGGAATGTAGGTAAGTAAGTTAGCATAAATATCTATATTCTCTATAAAACTATTAAAACCTCTAAGGTTTACCTCTAGTTTACTACTACATTCTACGCTATTATTACTTACTTCTATTACCTATAAATACATTACTATTACTAGGGGATTTATTACTACTAGCTACTTTAGAGTTATTAAGGTCTATAGTGTAGCTTTAGTATATTATTATAAAGTAAATATCTTTAGCAAGGGAGCGTTAAACTATAGGGTTAGCTAGGACCCTTTTAAAGATCTCTTACCCTTAATAATTAGCTATAGTATTAAAGGCATAAATATTAAGGGTTATTACTATAGCCTTAGCTTTTTCCTAATATTAGGCAAACTTTATATTATTATAAAAACACACTATACTAAGGTTAAGCTTCTACTTAGTTTTAGTAGCACTTATACTATATTAATCCTTTTAAGTATTATTAGTATAAAAGTTATAGGTTATCCTATTAGCTAGCATTTAAATATAAATAGTAAGTATTTAGACTTTCTTAGTGCTAATATAAAGAACCTTATAATATACACTAGTAAGATATAAGTAACGCTTAATAAAGATACTAGTATAGTCTCTTACTAGTTTATAATAGGTAAGGGAAATATATTTAGTGTTAAAATAGTTATAGGTCTTAGTAAAATAAATAAAGAAATTAATAAGCTATTAAGCTTATAAGATTCTAAGGAGAATAATTCTATTTTAAAGGTTTATTATATCTTTAATACTGCTTTTAATATAGGCCTAAAGGTTTTATTTAGTAAAAGTTTTATTAATATAAATAGTAATAATTAAAGGGAGCTAGATAAAAGTATTTATACTAAGTTTTATAATATAGTAAATAAAAGCTATATTTAGGTCTAGCTAGCTGCTGTTTATTAAAAGGTAGTGTAATCTCTAAATTTTATAAAGTAGAAAGGTCTTATAGAAACTACCTTTAATAAGGTCCCTAGTGGTTATAATATAATATAATTTAAAAATAAAGGGTTTTCTTATTTATTCTATGCTGCCTATAGTATTAATACTATAGTAAGCCTTAAAATATATATTACCTAGCTTAGTAAAGAGGTTAAGTATCTCTTTATAGTCTTAGTTAACTTTCTCCTTAGTAAAGAGGGTTTCTTAAGGCAGTATTAGTATTATATAGCTAGGTATTGTGGTTTTAGTATTAAGACTAAGGAAACCCTATATAGCTATATAAGGAGGATAATAGTTTTATATAAAAAAGTAGCTATAAAAGAGATAGTAAGGAGTATAATAAAGTATAGGGGAATACTAATAATAGTAATAAAGAAAATAAAGGGAGTAACTTATAATAAGAAAGCAATAACGTTATTAATTAAGAGAAGGTTATAAGAGGGTTATAGTAATATAAGTTTTTTTATGCTTAGTAGTGTGCTTAGGCAGCTAGGCTATAGCCCTAGCTAAGTAAATAAAGACCCTTAAATATTGCTGTATTCTATAACCTAGGGTAGGCGCTAGCATAGGTAAGGTTTCCTATATAAGTAAAGACATAGTTTTTATGCTTAAAATTAAGAATACTT
Organism: Claviceps pusilla; assembly: GCA_018360225.1. Lineage (NCBI taxonomy): Eukaryota > Fungi > Ascomycota > Sordariomycetes > Hypocreales > Clavicipitaceae > Claviceps > Claviceps pusilla. The sequence continues at coordinate 1,222 of SRPW01000388.1, read as the reverse complement.
ATATGCCTTATTTATTACTATTATTATTTAAATATAGGTAGGATCCTATAGGGATTTTATATTCCTAGTAGTAGGTATTATAAATATTAAGCACTCTTACTAAACTATTATATTTCCTACTGTGTCGGGGGGAAAGTCCCTAGTCCCTCGTCCCTGTATTTCTGACAGCCGCACGCAGCCACACAGCCGCGCAGCCGCGCACAAGATGACAGCTGTCAGTAACTGCGGTCACGTGACTTCCACCCAGTATATAAGCAATGCAAATTGCCAAATTTATAGATAGAAAAACAACCCGCACTTGAACCTTCAAAAAGTTTAACCACTTGTAGCTAGCTTACAGCCATTAGCAGCTGTAAGCTAGGTGTTAGGCCTTGAATTATGATATATTTTATTTGATATTCTGGATTTTTCTATTCGGTGCCGGACCGTAATTCCGATGACTTTGGATCCCTATTATTATCTTCGGTGCCGGACCGTTATTCCAATGACTTTCGATTATTATTCTTCTTTTTCTTCTTCTTTTCTTCCTTTTTCTTCCTTCCAACAACTGCCGGCCAGCTAACAACCTCATAGCTGCACTAGCTTGCAGCCGCCCACAGCTGCCATCGGCCATAACCTAGCTCGTTAGGGGGGGTGTTATTCTTTTTCCCCCTGTCACAAATGGTGGTTTCGCCCAGGCCGAGCAAATTAGGTAGCCTCTGCATTACATACAATTAGAGGCCACTATCCAGAGCGGACCTTATTATAACCAACTAGCCGAAACCCCTGCCTGGTTACAACTGCCAATAGCTGCTAGCAGCTGCGATCGCAATTTATTTTGCTAGAGCGCGGCTGCTAGTAGTTGTTTATAAGGATATTTCCTTACCTAGGATTTATCCAATCCGATAATTTCTAGCTTTTCCCTTAGCCAGCTAGAAAACCCTCGAAATTTACAGTCAAACGGACCGGCACCTAACTTAACAGCCCGCCAACGCTGCAAATTTCCCCTTTTCTTCTTTTTTTTTCCCTTCCTTTCTTTCTCTTTTTGCAATCCTTGCCCTTCCCCGCTAAAAGTGGGTCTTACAGCCGCCCTTCCCTCACCAGAAGTGGGTCTATTAGCTGCCCACCCTAGCAAATTCCTTGGCTAATTATAAATAAGACCTTTTTCCAAATTTTTGCAAATTTTTCGCCCTCTTTTTCCTCTCTTTTCTAGCAATTCCTAGCTGCCAAGCCGACCTCAGCA
>SRPW01000387.1:0-23078 GCA_018360225.1 Claviceps pusilla | reverse complement strand
TTTTTTGACAATATGGCGCATGGATGAAACGGAAACGGAAACGGAAACGGAGTGGGAGTGGAACTACTGCGAGAATCAATTGAATTGTGAAACTTTGTATAAACAAACATGAATGAAGGCGACGCAGATTGCTTTGTACCTCGTTGAACGTGTTCAGATTAGCTCATAGGTTGGTGATCATGACGGTATGATGCCGTGATGCTAGCGTGAGGCACAATGAGATGGTGAGATGACAGAAATGCTCAACAGCGGATCGGCTCAAAGACGGCGGAGACGGCAGCGAAAGCAATGCCATTCCAGCATCGTGTCACAAAACCCCTAGTACGGCGCATTGAGGTCAGAGGCAGCGTGGTTCTTGTCTTGTCTTGTCTTCTTTTCTGGGGACAAATCGGCACGCGTGCCTCGTGATCAGGTCATGGGGGGAATTACGTCGAGGGTATATGATTGGTTATCAAGTAAAAATGCGATTGGGAAAGGGGGTTAGGTTTGATACACACACACACACATACACATATACATACATGTATACATATTTATGTATATATATATCCTCTTTTTCTATTTACTTGTTTATGTATTTATTTACATCTTTTTCTGCTTTTCTGTTTTTCTCCTGTCCCACACATGCTTCTCTGGGGCACATGGCTTGACCTTTCCGCGCAGCTGGAGCTGACGTGGTTCAAAGAGGGCATCGACGTCCCCTTCCATTGCCTGTGCATGGTTTCTGCCGTCGGCCATACAAACGAGGGGGCATAACTTTTTTTTTTTTTTTTTTTTTTTTTTTTTTTTTTTTTTTTGAAAGGTAGAATAGCACGTAGACTGCATCACGACATGGCATTCCACGTTGTAGTCTGGTTTTGATCGTTCCGAGTCAATACAACAACCCATGACCACTGTACACGTACATATGTACGTGTACGTGTATGCAGGGATGTATGCCGTCTGATGCGGGGATTTCGGGTGCACGAATGCACCTGCAGGCCAATCAGAAGGCTTGGCTGGGCGGTGGAAAGACTAGGCTCGTCGGGAAGACGGTGGACCCATTCATCATAGTCATTGATCAATGATGAATGATGAATGCTCCATCTTGAATCATCAGCCTCTGTCAAGTCCATCCCGACACGACGTTCTGGTGGAGAGAATCGGGGACACGATGCAGGACCTTTTTGACGTGCACCCAGTCCATGTGCTGCTGCCACTGCTGCATGGCGAGGGCCTTCCTGGTCTGGAGTCTCGACTCGGATCGCGCCTCTCGACCCAACCATGTTGACAACTCTAGCCACCAACGACAGTGTGCGTGACGCGGCACCGAAACCTCTTTGGTCGTTACCCACTGTGCCCCAGAAGCAGAAGCCGGATTCACTGTCCAAGGAGGGGAGCTCACAGAGCTAAGAGTGAGCGGGGGAGGGCAGGAAGCAACGTAATGGCACCAAAGTGACAATGGCAATGGCAATGGCAATGGCAATGGCAATGGCAAACGGGCCGAGTGTCTAGCTGCTGACATGACAACCCCCCAGACACGTCTTTGGAACGGAAGAGAAGGAGAAAAAGTTAAAACAGGCCCTGGCCTCGTTTGCCTTCTTCGTGGCCAGACTTATTTTACTCTCTCGTCTTTCCCTATTCTGGACTTTACTCTGCGAGAAGGAAAACGAAAAAAAAAAAAAAGAAGACTCGACGACCTATTACTTTGGCCAACCTGACAACCGCAGCACCATACCGGCCCGTGGTTTCATCTTTTTCCCTCCTTTTTTTTCTTTTGTCCTTGTTTGCTATCCCACAGCAAAGCAGCAAACACGAACCTTTTTGCCGTGTCACCAATTTCCCGGCCAAATATACCTAGTCAGGATGCGCCTCGCTTCGCCTGCTGTCGCTGCTGGGCTTGTGTACCTTGCCGGCGTGGCTTTGGCTCAACCGCCTCCTGATTCGCCGGATGATGCTTGCTGCTGCTGTGACATCAGAAGCATGGTCATCAGCTGCACTCTATCGATCCCCAAGAACGACTGTGTTTGCGCCGCCGTGGCTTGTCCCCCGAATGCGAAGACTGTGTGGGACCATCACAAGCACAAGCATTCACCTACCGCGTCGAAGGAGGCCGAAATAACGGGTTTGACTCCTAACATGCCATTTCATCAAGGGGGGGCAACGTTGCCCGTCGTGGGCGCTCGCCCAACCGAGCCCGTCGCCGTCAACGTGCAAGACGAGCCCTTTCACAACAACAAGCCGATATATCCTGCTGGTTCGAGCGAGCTCCCTAAAGAGATTCTCCCCAAGGTCAAGGATGCCGAGAAGACATCTGGGATGTAGGAAGAGCACCCCGAGTTCGTCCGCTGCTGCTGCTGCTGCCACGTCAATCTTGTTAAAATAGTGTGCGTAGCTCGCGACGTTGACGAATGCCCTCACAAGGGCGAAAACCACGTTTTTTCATGGCTCCCGTTTCTCGACCAGGATTCAAGTGCCATGCCCATGGCACAGAAATCTTGCTATTATTTCGGATTTCCAAGTGACAGAAGGAAAGCATGACCACACGTCCTTGTCTTGGTCATTTTTGTGTTTGTTTTATGGCTTGAAGGGGGAGGAGGGAAGGAATGGAAAGGTGGAAAGGAGGGAAGGGAAGGAAAGCAAAGGAAAAGACAAGAAAGAAGAATCAAAGCAAATCCTTCTCGAGGGCTTCTCGCAAACAAGTAGAGAAGAAAATGCTCCACCTGGATTGTTGACTGGTTGAGTGGGGGTGTCAGGGACTCGGGGGTATTTGATATGACTTGATTCGAAGAGCAACCAAAATAGCAGGGTCCTCTTTAAATGCTGCTGTCCTATTATGCAACATGAGTCTCATTGCAGCGAAAGCAGTACCTCTTCTTTCATGGCGACGCTCCAGGGAAATGATGTGAATTCGTGAATACATCAACTAAGCATGTCCAAGCACACGAGCTTGCTGCTTCGTAGGCGTGCTACTTTGTGAATTCTTCCATGCTAGAGCCATTGCGTAAGTCGTTCAAGCGGCTGTCAAGCGGCGTACGGCTGTCCAATGAGTTGATGGTCAGGTCAAGCATAGCTGGGCACATCGATCCGTCACTCCATCTGTGATGGAGGTTCAAAAGCGCGAACAGCGGGGGTCTCGTGGCGCCATTGTATTGACAGTTTTCATCAGTTCTATTTCAAGGATATTTATGGAGCCTTTTTCTGGAAGCGGTGGCTACATGTGTATGTATGTATGTATGTATGTATGTATGTATGTATGTATGTATGTATGTATGTGAGAAGGACATGGAAAATAAAAGTTGTATCGAGACTAGCGATGTGCGTTCACGTTGGGGGAGTAGGGTCATGTTGGACTGTACAGAATTTTTGATGATTTTTTTTTTTTTGTGAAAAAAAAAACACCATGACATGGTTCCCCGGAAACTAAACGGACACCACCCCAATGACGCACTACAATGCATGCGCTGTCCGCACAGAGGACTGTGCGCACTGCGTACAGGTAGCGCCGTGTCCAAAGCAGAAAGGCTATTGTTCGCGCTACCGCTTTGTAGTTTGGGCCATGCGGATTCGGGTCTTGCGGGTGTGGGAGTAGGCGGGAAGGGGGAAGGGGGAAGGGGGAAGGGGGAAGGGGGAAGGGGAAGTGGAAGTTTATGCCTTGACGCTTGATGCCGAGGAGGCTGCACCATTGCGCTCATCCACATTTCCTTACGGGCTGACTGGACGATACGCAGTCCTGTTCCAATGCGACTTGTTGTGCAAGTGTGGTGTCGTTTGGCGCGTGATGGTTTGTGTGTGCCTGTGGAAGGGGGGGTTGTTTTGGTTGGTCAGCTGGGAGGAGACTGATTTATGCCTTCTTCATCAGACTGTTCGTTTAGTTGGGATAAACGAAGATGATACGAACAAGAGGATCCAGCAGACACGAAGAACATACGAAGAAGGGGATTATAAAACGGAACAAAAGGACAAACAATGATAGGATAGACGGAAGGGATATAAAAGGTAGAAAACAAGAAGCAAGTAAGGAATATAAAAAGGTAGAAAAGAAGAAGGGAGGAAGAAGGGTAAAAGAAGAACAAGGCCGCCTACCATCGATATCTACTTTACAGGTTCCTTATTCACTGATTTATTCTTTTTTTCTTTTTTTCTTTTTCTTTTCTTTTCTTTTCTTTTCTTTTCTTTTTCTTTTCTTTTTCTTTTTTTTTTTTTTTTTTTTTTTTTTTTTTTTTTTTTTTTTTTTTTTTTTTTTTTTTTAAAAAAAAAAGCCATCTAGCCAATCATCCGTTCTTCTTCCTCCTCAACGCAGAACACCTCGCCAACATCGCACACTTTTTCGATTCACCAACTCGAATATCCGGCCCATCATAACAACGGAACGCAAGGCACGGAAGCTCGAGTCTGACTGATATCCTTGGGCACGCGAGTCCAAGAGACATGAAGTTCACCGCTCTTCTCACCCTCGTGGCGTTCCTCTCCCTGGTCTCAACAGGCCTGACTGCCCGGCGACACGGTTATAAGAGGTGCTGCGCCTGCAAGCCTGGCGGGGGGAGGTGGTGCCATCGGGCGGTCCCATACTGGCATTGTGCGATTGAGATAACATGCCCCAAGGTACCGAAACCTTCAAAGTCGAATCATCATCACACAAAGGATCCTCCTGACCATCTTGATGGTAACTGAATGGTTTTGGGTGCTGGGTTGGGCTGGGAGGGATGGAGTTGATGAGGATGATGGGATGGCTTGAACGACATGTCGGGTGTGGTGTTTGATTGAATGAATCATCTCTTTGGGAGAGTATTTCTTGGGTAGTATTGCGTGGAGGAGTATTTCTTGCAGAATGCCTGTGGCGGCAATGATTTCGGGAAACTCTCGGGTTATCTGCCACCTTATCCCGTCTCCCGTAAACAAATCACACCTGCTAGTCGTGCCCCAAAACATGCCTCTTTCGATGCGCCACCACATTGTCTGTCCGTACCCGTCGTTGTCACACATGAGAGCGAATCGGAACAATCACCTACATGGCTGCAACATCTGGCTGCGCTGCCTCTGCATGGATGACCATCATCCCGCGAGTGACCCCATCATGAGTCGGCACCGACGTGTGTAAGAACAAACAACCATCTTCCCGCACACGTGGCACCATGTGCTGATGTTTTTCGTTATTCTTACTATCCTTGTTTTTATTCTTCTTGGTAAGGTGACAGTAAGCACTCAAGGTAACCAGTCATTGCCCCTATCCCGCCTCTTCAACGTCGACAATGGCTCTGCTCTGTTTGCTAGAGGCTCGCTCGCTCTGCTGGAAACACAGCGGCGCAGAAAACCATGACAGGCATGTATATGCCTATCGGTATCATAGTTGCTGCTGACGAACATTTGCTCAGCGCCTTTGCCTGTTTCCGATCCCGTCATGTATCCCCCCCCCCCTTTTTTTTTTCTCTTCAAATCACTTGTCTTGCGTGTCTCCTGCATCTCTCCTGCCACATGGCGGAATAAGCGTGCTGCTCGGGTGCATCCACTCAGCCACCAGCCATGCCATCAGCCATCAGCATAATTGAGCCCTGGACTCTGGAGTGTAAGAGCACTATCGCATGGGCGAGGTTGGAGAGCGGAGTCAAACATCCCTGCCATGCCCAAACGAATGGCATCTCATAGCCGGCTCTCGGATGTATTTGTCATAGGCTCGGCTGCGGATGCACAATCGAGCCGTCGCGGCATCAATGGTGTTATGGCGTCATGGCAGATGCGTCTGCGCCAAGAGGCCCCAACAGGCAACTCGTACGCCGTCTGTTCTTCAACAGCCACGCGACTGTTATAATACTCCTTGAGTCCTGCCTGTCTGACTACGGCTTTGCGCAATGTGAAATGTGAACCCGCCGCCAGCCGAGTCAAAGACTGCTCCAACTCATCATCTTTTTTTGCCAGTATTTGGGCGCTTTGGTCTTGAGGGTAGTTGTCACGTGATGGTGGCATAAATCCACCATCGCGTGGACACAATAGTGATAGTTAGATTAATCAACCTACATCACACTAAGGACTGCATAGTTATAATTAGTAGTAATTGCATTTTGCAATTATGCTAACTAGCACTAGAACTAAAACCAGAATTTTATTATTATCCCTTAATTTTATTTGTTTTTACCCTCTTTATTTATTATTTATTCTATTCTTTGCCTAGTTTAGTAATAAATATCTTAGAATATACTAATAAAATAGTAAATTTTAAATACTTAGAGATTATATTGCTTTATTTAGTTTAATAACGTTAGATGTATAATATATTAGTAATAATAATTAATTAAGCACCTTACTATCTAATTTTATCTATATTTAAGTAATAACCTTTATAATTTTCTAGTTAAGTAAGCTAAGAGTTATAAATAATTTAAATAATTTCTATATAAGTAGGAGATATTTACTATAAAATTTACATTACTATCTTTAGAAACCACTACACTAGAATTAAAACCTCCTTAAATATAATTTTATATTAAGCCCTTTAAATAGTTTTATTAATTATAGAGACTATGTTTTAAGCCTTTTAATTTTAGTAATTTCCCTACCCTAATAACTTTTCCTACTAAATAACTATTTAAGCTAGTGTTTATAGATTTATTAGGTAGCTAGCTTAAAGAGTAATTATAGTAGTTATAATTAGTCCTAGATATAACCCCTTATATATAATTACTATAAGTAGCTAAGTCTAGTTATAAGGAATACTTAACCTTAGAATTAGAAAGGAATAAGGCACTACTAGTAAAAGGTAGCGAGCTAGTTATGCTACTTAATCCACCCTAATAAATCTTACTATCTATGCTAATACTATAATATAATGTACTTCTAGCTTATTATTAGGGGATTTTATAGCCTTTCTTTAGTAATATTTAGTAATAGTTATTATTAACTTCTTCTCTATTTTCTATATCTAGATATTTCTTAGAAAAAGCTATATTAGGGGATTTTTATTTTATTATAGACTTATATTAGCTATAATAGCTGCTTAGCAATACCTTAGTTAATAATCTTCCTAATAACCCTAAAGAGTTAATGAAATTTATAGCTTAGATAATATAAGCTTAGACGTAAATAAATAAGACTTTTATTAATTTGCTAGTAACGTATTAAATAATAATGTCTCTATTACTATCCCTATAGCCTATGTAGTAGACTACTATAGTATAGGCTTAATTATAAGCTACTAATATTAGTTTCTTTAACCTAGGTATTAAAGATAATAAAGAATAGGGTATTATAGCTAATTCTAAATCTACTATAATAATTTATAAATATATGCTAGTGTTTACGCAGTAACTAGAGGATATAGTAGCTAGCTAATTAAAATAAGTAGTTAAAAAAGTCTAGATTTCTTACCTTTAAGGATAAGCTTTAAATTAGTATAGCTAATTACTTACTATATTTAAGTAGGAAATACTTAGGAAAGCTAGCCTTAAAACTATCTATAAATATTTAGTAAAATAATTCTAAAAACTATAGAGTATAGCACTTAAATAAATTAAATTAGCTAAATACACTTTATAAAAACATTATAATAGTAAAGATTTAATAACATTTATATATAATTTATTATAAGATACTAGGGCATATTACTAGGATAAGACTACTTAATTATATACTATTTATTAAGCTTTAGACCCTTATATTTAAACTATTATTTTATTACTAGGCACTAATATAATAATTAATGCCTTTCTTATATAGATATAAGAGAGGGAATTAATAATTACTACTTTAGCTAGGGAAAAGGCTTAGTAAATAGCTAATTAATATTTTTATAATATAACTTAGGGTATTATAACTTAGGGGCAGTATATTTTAAAGCAGTAGTAGTAATAAGGTTAGTATAATATAGGTAGGAATAATATATTTAGTAAATAGGCTTTTAATAATAATACCTATAATAGTAATAGACTTTATAGCATAGGACTATGTTTATATACTAATCTATATAGTAATTATCCTAGTAGTTAATTTACCTAATAGAATAGTATATAAAGTGGTTCCTTATAGCCCCCTCTTTATCTATACTTATAGTTTAATTAATAAAAGCTAATAATAAATAAAATAGTGCTATTTAGGAATGTTAATTATTAGAATAAACTATTATTTATAGCAGTTTAGCTAACTTAAGCAGTATATGTTGCAGATAAATAAAAAAAGGCCCTAATAGATGTGTATCTTAGGGATGTTTAGCCTATAGATATACCTAATAAGGTATATAATGCGTTAATAAATATAGATAGTTAGATTCTGTATTTAGATATAGAATAGTAATATAACTATTAAGAGAATTAGGGGGTAATTCTATAGGATAATAACTAGGGTAAATAGGTTTAATTTATTAGAATTAACTAATTAGTAAGAATGTGTTGTTTTTACTCTAAGTAATTTGCTTTAAATAATGCACTTTTTAGATATCTTAAACAAAATTATAGTATGCCTAGGTAATTATTAACAGTAGCTTATAATTAGATTTTAGACTCTTATTCTTCCTATTTCCCTTAAACCTCTAGTAACTATACTATATTACATATAATATCTAGCACTAACTACGCTTTTATAACGTTAGACTTAATGCTAGGGGTAGCATTAGTGGATAATTGTTTACCTATACTAATTTTTTAGTCTATAGTGGATCCTTAACGGGACGCTAGATTAGGATATACATTTTATGTATAGACTTATCTTTAATTGTGGATTTATCCTAATTTATCTAAGCTAGATATATAGTAGGATATATATTGCAATATAGGCTGTTTAGTTATATTAGTAGATAGAATATAGATATTACAAATATATTTAGATATTAAAATACAAACTAGGGCTACTCTAATATAGGTTAAGGGTATTAAATTAGATAAGTTTTATACTAATTAGTATATCTTATTACTAATACACTTTATAGAATAAACACTAGATAGTAGAGTAGCTATTACTTTATTTATATAGAAGGTATTATTAGTAGACTTATTAGTAGCTAAAATACTTATTAAAATAGATTATATTATTCTAAAGAAGATTAATATTATAGTTATTAAAGGTAAGGCAATTATAGGCGCTTGTAGTAATATTGCTATTTTAATAGCAGTATAGTATACTAGGTAGAAAGTTAATATGCTAGTAAAATTATAGGATTTTATAGTAGTTTAACCTAGAGAGACAGCATTAGTACTAATTATACATCATTTATTTAAGCATAAACGTGTTATCTTTAAACTAACGAAATTGCTATTACTAGGAATTTATACTATAGTTATAAATAGAGCAACCTAGAGAGTTATTATATAGAATATAGGATAACAATCTATAGTTATTTAGCGTAACTAAACGTTAGGATAATTTAAATCCTTAAATCCTATAGCTACGGCTTATATTATAGATATAGAATAATAGCTAATTGCATTTAAATTAGCACTAGTTATAGAAAACTATAATAAAAAGCATTTATTAATTTTAGAATATATATTTTATAATACTAGTATAAAAGTTAATAATAAGATAAAGGTAAACTTTTATAATTTATAAAACCCTATAGAAACTTATTAAATAAAGGAGCTATTATATAACTATTAATAATTATTTATTAATAAAGGCTTTACATATATCCCTAAGGAAGAGTAAATACATATCTAAATAAAACCTAGATAGTAGGATATAATTCTAAAGAAGTATTAGGTTTATTCTATTAGCCTAAATAACTAAAAGATTATTAAGGATATAATAGTAAAATTAATAATAAGTACAAAGGTATATTATATAGTAGGACAATGTCCTTTTTTCTTCTCTATTTTTATAGTATAGAATAGTAAAGGTAATAAACAAAAAGGCTGTATAATAGTAAATATATAGGGATTAAATATAATAACGTTGTTAGATATATATCCTATGCAGTAATAGGATAAAGTTATTAGCAAAATCGCTAGTATAACACATATAATAGTAATAGATACAATATTATTTTATTACTAGTAGTTAGTCCACCTAGATTTAAGATAAGCGTTAACGGTCATTATATATAATAGCTAGTATACTTTTAATGTCCTAATTATAGAATATAAAGGTTCTAACGCGTATATCCAATAGTGAATAGACAATTTATTGCGTGGTATAGTAGCAGTGGCATATTGTAATGATATTGTCATTACTTCTAATGGTTTTTATTGATATATAGAAGACTTATAGAGAGTTTATAGCCTTTTATTAAAAGCTAATATCTTAATTAGCTTATTTAAAACGTTTATAGTATACCTAAAGGTAAAGGTTTTAGGGAAAATAGTTAATTCATTAGGTATATTAACATTAGCTAAAAAACTAGCAGTAATTTATTGCTTAGAGTTTCTAAAAACTTTATAAGTATTAGAATACTTATTAGGTTTTACTAGAGCATTATAATAGTTTATTCCTAGATATATAGCAATTATTAAGCTATTATAGGATTATAAAACAAATTTATTATATATTTACTAGGTTATTAAAAAGAATAGTAGAGTTAAGACTAAGGTTAGTAAATAATTAAAACCTGCCTAATATAATTAAGCATAAGTAATAAGAGTTCTATTACTAATAATAAAAAAGATTAATACTTTTAACGCCCTAAAGGCTGCTTTAACGAAACACACTATATTAATATTATTTTTACTAGAGAGGTAGTTATTTATAAATTTTAATACCTTTAGAAAGAGTATTAGTGTAATAGTCTATTACATTAAAGAGGAGATAGTAAAAAAACTAAGTTTGCAAATAAATATAGTTAAATATCCACTAAGAATAGCAATATAGCTAATTATGTTTTTATTAAAAATGTTATTATTAGTAGAAAAATAATACTAGTTAATAGAGCTAGAAATGTGTAGTTATATATAGATACTTTACAAATCCTAACAATAGATTAAAGCAATATAAAAACCTCCTATAATTTGTTTTACTAACCACTATTTTATTATTAATATTGCTTACTAATTAGATATAGCTAACACCACTAGCTAATATATAGTTAATAAAAAGTTAGTATAAGCAATAGAATATATAAGCTAGTTCAACGTTTAGCCTATATATAAGCTAGGTAAAGAACATTTAGTACTAGATACACTAAGTTAATTAAAGACTACTAAAAGTATACACTAAGCGGATGCTCTAAGTTAATTAAAGAACATACCTAATAATAGGCTAGAATTATAGCTTACATTAAACACAGCAATATAGTTATAACATAATCTAGTATTAGCACTAATCCCTAAGAATACAGTACTATTTATAAAACAGCTAACTATATTATTACTAAGTATTTCTCTAGAATTTAAATAACTTATTTAAGCTAGATATAATATAAATATAACCTAAAAACATATTAAAATAGTTTTAAAGGGCAACTTAAAATTATCCCTAAAAAATAGAGTAATATTACTATTTTATTAAAAAGATAACCTTTTATAAAAGAGTATACTAGGGTTTTAGCTAAGATTATATATACTAAAAGCAGCAATTAAAGATTTATTTAATACTATACATAATAGGAATTATATAGGTTACCTAAAGCTTAGCAAAGTGGTTTAATAATTCTACATTTAATATAGTTTATATAAATTATAAGACTATTTATAATCTTACTTATTATATTAAATATATAAGCCTTATTATTACCCTTATTATAGTAATTTATAACCACTTTTGCCTCCTCCTATACTATATTATACTATTTTAATTAATTTCTTATTAACACTGCCTAAATTACTAGAAAGTAATGATATAATACTTATAATTATAGATAAGTTTAGCAAGCAGGTTATATTAGAACTATACATAAATATAGTTACTATAGCATAATACGCTAAATTATTATATAATTAGTTACTTATAGCTAATTAGGGTTTACTAAAGGTTATAATTAGTAATAAAAATGCTAGGTTCTTAATAGCTATATAGAAATCGTTCTAAAGTATAGCTAGAACGAAACTATTACATTTTATAGCATACTACCTATAAATAGATAGTTAAATAAAGCGTACTATATAGATAATTAAGTTAGCAGTGTATATATATTTTACTAATTTAGATAATATTTAGCTTTAGTAATAAACCTTACTATAGTTATAATTTAAATTTAATAATATAAAAATAGATACTATAGAAAGGTTACTAAATAAGATTATACTAGGGTTTTTACTAAATAATATTATATCCCTAGTTTTTCCTAAGGAACTAGAGATTTTACTAAAGCTATAGGAATAGTTATAAGCATATAATATAATTACTATAGTAACAATATATATAAAACGTTTTTATAACAATAGATATATAATTAGATTTTTTAAAGTAAGTAATTTAGTTTTAATTAAATTAAATAAAAAAGTATATACTATACTATAAAGCATTAGCTTAAAGTATAGTTTAAAATATATAGAACTATTTAAAGTTATCTAGTAAATTAGCTAATTAGCCTATAAACTAAAGCTACTAAATAGTTAGTATATATACCCTATAATTTTAGTTAAATATTTAAAAAAGTTTATAATGGATATTTTTAATTAATAAATAGGGGTTACTACACTAGTTTAGATAGCTTAATATAAAGTATACTATATACTAGTAAAACAAGTAGTAAATAATAAAACTATATATTTAGTATTATTTAAAAATCTAATAGCATGTTATGCTAGTCGCACGGAAATCAGGGGCGATTAGGTAGAGCGAATATGATCCGAATTCCCTCTTAGATTAAAGGTAGGACTAGTAGTATTACTAGACTAAGACTTGTCTTTCTTTTCTTTTTCTTAGAATAATTCCCTATTAAATCCTAAAGGAATATTCCCTATTCCCTAGTACCTTCCTTCCTATAACACGCTACTAATGCATAGATATCTAATTTATTCTAATAGCTATTCTTCTCTAATTAGGTAATAAATTGGAATAAGGGTGTATGTGATATTTAGATTGAAATTTCCACACATATTAAATCGGGCATAATAATTATCCCCCCTTTAAGGTGACATTGACCCAATATCGTTATGATTGGATATGTATATTTATTTAGTCCCTTTTTTTAATTTAGGATTGTATTTTTGTTTATATATATTTTTATTTATTGTCTTTCTAATTTAGGATATGCATTTCTATTTATTTGTATTACTAATTTAGGACTAGTAATGTTTACTGATTAATGCGTGATTGTGGGTACGATGTAGATTATTTAGTTTGGCGGGGAATTTGTCTTATGATTTCTTCTTTTGCGTATTATACTGCAATTCTCTTATTAAATCTTTTTAATTCTAGATACATTTATAGTATTGTTTTTTTATGTATAATTCATTAATTATATCTAAATTAGCTAAGAAACCATCCCTAATGCTATATTCTGGCGTTTAATTGTTAAAGGACAGGACCTAGAAAGTCTTAGACGTTAAATTAATCTAGGATTTAACTGGTTATCGCGGAATTGTAATTAAAATGGAAAAAATTAATTAATTGGATGGAACTAAGTTATTAAAAATTCGATTTCCTTAGGGACTTAGAGAACTAGGTATATTAGGTGCGTTCTAATTTAAGATAGATTTTAGTATTAATTGTTTTTTGCTTAGTGCACTATTTAATTATATTTAATCCTTTATCCAATACTAGTCTTATCGGTCGTCCTGCCTTAGAATGTTAGGTAGAATTATAGTGTAATTCTGCTTCTAATGCTGGCACTAAAGGGTTGAATTAGGTACCCTTTTCCTTGTTTAGTTATTGCTTATAGAGAGCTAAAATAATTACTCTTAATTTAGACAAGGAATCGAGCTCCCTGCTTTCTTATACTTATTGTTGTGCTAATAAACGCAAGGAAAGTTAACTAGAGAAATTAGTAGAGAAGGCTGTAAAAAAAATTTAACTTAGCAGATTAGCGTCTAAATCCTCTGGGATTCTAGTTATTTTTATAACCCTAAAAAAAGAAAAGAAGTTGTAATTAACCGTAACTCCTACTTATTCTTACATCCACGCCGAGTTAAGTAAATTCATGTAGGATCGGGCTAAAGCTATGCTAGAAGATGCCACTATCGCTATTTAAGTTAATAAATGCATTTAATATCTAAAAACAATATTCGTTGCTTTAGAGACTGTGGTGAAAGAGGGGCGATTTGCCTCTTTATTAACTTCTTGTAAGGATATTCCTAATAGTATAAAATGCTATTATTGCACTTTAGCTACATCCTTTTGTTATAGAGTAAGTATTAGTACTAAAATTTAAGGGGAATGTGCTAATGATTTGCCTAAATACTAAAATTATTGCTAGTATACTGCGATAATTTTATTAAGGCATGCACATTTATAAGCGAATTGATATATTTAGCTGGTGAAGAATTTTCGGCATATGGAATCAAGATACAGGAGCATTTCTACGACCTTTTTTCTGCGTTTATGCAGTTTGTCTTAGATTATTGCTGTGAAAATGGTCTCTAATACCACTAAAAATGGTTAGAGGTAAGGAATAGGATTCCTTTTTTTTTTTTAATGAAAATAGAATGTAGCACTAATTTAGTATAGAATCTTAGGAAAATATTAATAAATATAATACTAAAGTGTCCGCCGCCTAAGCCCTCTGCAATGCTTTATTTACAACACCTAAAAAACTTATAAGTTTTCTATTCCCTTTCTTTTAATTTAGGATGGAGCTTTAGCTAATATTAGTGTACTAGTTAGCTAAGGATTAAATAGAATTTTAGTGTAATTATATGCTATGCCTTAATAGTAACAACGATCGTTATTTAAGGACGTACTGGACGATGGTCTTAGTTTTCATTAAGTCTATAGCCGTATTAAATGAGGAAATAGAGGATATTAATCTTTTTACGACTTTTAAAGGAATTTTTACCAAAACTTTAAATGATTGAAAAATTACGTATTAAATTTTAGGTAATTAGAATAAGAATGGATATTTTATTATAATTATTTGTTTTTTTTTTTCCTTTTTTTTTTTTTATAAAATTCTATAGAAGAAATATAAGATAAATGCTTAGTAAATGCGAATAATGGTTATTTTCTATAAGGATTTTCTAAGATTATTCTAAAGGATGTTTACGCAGTCTACTGCGTTTCCAGGGTCCCTTACAAATCCTATTTCTTTTAGATTTAGATAAAGATACATAGTATTTGTTTACTAACCGGTTTGCATTCTATAGCACGTTAGCATTTAGCTACTAATTATATTTAAATAGCTATCCTTTCTATTTAACTAGGTAATGTAATTCCCCTTAGAGAAAACAGTGTAATTTAATCTAATTAACTTCCTATTCCTTAGAGTTATTATCTAAGTTAGGGATAGGTAGGATTCGTTCTTCTCCTTTGTTCCTAGAGGTCCATTTTTTAAGTAAACTAACGTGGAATACGTTATGCATTTAGGACAATTAGTTTAGCAGTGCTAACCGGTATACTTATGTTCCGATTTTGTCTAAAATCCGAAATAGCCTAATAAATTTAGGAAGCAGTTTCCATTTTCCCTGCTTAAATTGTAGGTTTTTTATGCTTAATAGTATAAAATCCCCCCTTTTAAAGGTTATTTCTTAGTGTTTTTAATTATAATACTTAGTTTATAATTCATTAATCTATATCTAATGTATTTCTAATCTGTTTCTTAATGCATCTAGTTTTTATACTTAATTTCTAGCTTTAGGTACTCCCCCTTGCAATAAATCATCCTTAATTATATAGAACTTAGAATTATAACTGAATAAGGCTATATTTAGTGAGGTGTTAGTGGTTGTATTTTTAGAATTATTGCATGCAAATTAGGTGTGTTTTAGTAGTGATAGCCATATGTATTCTAATTCGGCGATAAATGCATATAAGTAATATTCTAATGTTTGGTTTGTTCTTTCTATTTGTTTATCTATTTAAGGGTGAAAAGCTATTGACAATTAGCGCGTTACCTTAGAAGTAAAGCATAATTCTAACCAGAATTAACTAGTAAAAACACTGCCCCAGTCAGATACAATACCATTTAGTGCGCCGAAGACGAGCTTAATCTTATTATAGAATAATTCAGTAAGTTTAGTAGCAGTAATTAAATAATTTACTGGAAGGAATACAATATATTTAGTATATCTATCTACAATAATAAGAATAGAATTAATAAGTTGTTTCTTCTAGATTATTTCTAGCAGACCTGTAATAAAATCTATAGAGATTTCCGTCTAGGGTCTATTAGGAATTAGTAAATTTTCTAATTATCTATATAGCTTATACTGTTTTGCTATAACTCTTTAGCAAATAGCATAGAATTTAATATAATTTCTAATATCTAGGTGCAAATTTATCTAGAAGAATTTCTATTTAAGGAGTTTTGCTATTCTTTTTACACTAAAATGTCCCACTAATAGATTATTGTAATATATTTAGAAAAGGACTAATTTAAGTGCTTCTGAATTAGGAACAAACACTTAATTTTAATGTCTTAAGATTCTATTTTTATTTATAGACTATTGTGAATCTTAGTGGCTATGGACTTGCTTTAGCTAGTCTTAGGTCTACGTATCTAAATTTTGAGCTCTTTTAATTAAATTTAGCAATAATTCTAAGTTACTTAAATTATAGGGAGATTCTATCCCTTTTAATAATTTAACCTTAATTAGGTTAGGATAAGGTAGCAATCCTACATTCTCTGCCGGGCTCTTACTATAAAGAGCACTAATTTTTATATAGATTTTCATTTTTGTGGATTTTAATATAATAATAATATTAAGTTATGCTACCTTAGCACGTAATTCTGACATTAATTTGTTAGTATTTTCCATTTCTTGCGTTATATAATCTAGCTATTGCAAAGGAGCGTCGGTAGGATTGGTTGTTCCTTTTTAGTATTAAATAATAAAATTATAAGGAGTAAGGAAAATACACTAGCGAGATTGCTAACCATTTAATTTAGGTGTTTTTATAAAGGATTAGAGGTTAAAATGGTCGGTTAATACTTTAATTTTTGTAGGTGCTCCCTCTATATAATATCTCTAATAACAAAATAATTTAATAATAGCTAACATTTCTTAGTCTAGTGTACTATATTAAGTTTTGGCTAGTTATAGTTTTTAAGACCAGAATGCTACTAGGTGGTGATTACCTATTGAATCTAGTTATAATAAAATACTAGTAATAGTAAATTTTAATACGTCTGTTTTGATTTAGATAGGAAGTTTAGGATTAATATAAAATAGTAAAGGAGCTTAAGTGAAAGCATTTTTAAGGGTTTAATATGCATGCCGTTTCTCTTCCCCTAATTACACTAATCCTGGTTTTTTCCTATTTTAGCTTCCTTTTAGGAGGGTAGTTAATAGAGATGCAATAGTGGAATATTTATAAATAAATTGTTAATAAAAATTATAAAATCCTAAGAAGACTTAGATGTCTTAATAGGTTTTAGGTTTAGGCTAATAAGTAATAGTTTTAACTCATTTTAAGTTTATTTAAACTCCTTCGCTAGTAAGAATGAAACCTAAGAATTTAACTAATTGCTAATAAAATTTGCATTTATTTAGATGTACAAATAGATCTGCGGTTTTGAGTTAATCTAGAACTTGTTTTAAATGCTTAGTATATTCTTTGCAAGTTTTTAAGAAGACTAAAATATTATCTAAATAAACAATGTATATAGTATTATTAAGACCTTAAAGGGCTTAATTAATATAGTGTTAGAAAGTGGCAGGTGCATTAGTTAATCTAAAGGGCATGACTAAATATTTATAATACCTATAACGGGTATAAAAAGCAGTTTTCTATTCGTCTCCTTAAGTGATTTAAATATAATGATATGCTTCTTTAATATTAAGCTTTAAAAACCATTTAGCGCCTAAAATACGGTCTAAAATTTCTAAGATAAGTGGTAATGGATAGCGATTCTTAACGGTAACATTATTTAGTCCACGATAATCCACATATAATCGCAATAAACCGTCCTTTTTTAGTATGAATAAAATTAGTGCGCCGGCGGGACTTTTAGAGGCTTAAATACGACCAAGTTCCAAATTTTCGTTTAAATAAGCTTGTAATGTTTTGAGTTTGGCTAGGGATAATGGGTAAATAGGTCTATATAGTGGAGATTTTTCTGGTTTAAGATTAATAGTATAATCTGTATTCTAATAAACAGGTAAATTTTTTGCTAATTTGGTTTAAAATACCTATTTATAATCTTTAAGTTCCTTAGGGATTGCGAATAAGGTTTAAATATTATTGTTTTCTGGTTTAAATAGTAAAGGTTCTTAATTTGTAACTAAGGTATATACATAAGGTGATTAAACCACTTCCCTATAAAAATTTTTAGTGTTTAATAATATTAATTTATTAGGGTTTAAGTTGAACCACTATATGCGTGTGGTTGGTTGAAGGAATATATCTAAATCTTCTAATGTAGGCATTCCTAGTAGAACTATATCTTCTTGCGATTTAATTCCTATATAATACTAAGTAATAGTTTGTTGTGTTCTATGTGAATTAACTAAGCATAAAGGTAAAGCCTATATGTTAGAACTAGAAATGGGTTAGCTATTAGCGGCTGTGATTAAAATAGAAGTACCTTAGATTTGTTTTAACCCCTATTTCTTTGCTAATGTGAGGCTAATGACATTAGCCTTAGCATAAGTGTCTAGGTTTATATGTATTGCTTTTGATTTTTTACCCTATAGAGTAGTATTTATTTTAAAACATAATAATACCCTTAGAGAGTGGTTGGTTAAGCATTGGGTATTATGCTTAACCTCTCCCCTTTTCCCTTATTATTTTTCTTTTCTAAATTTTCTTTCTTTATTTTAGTGCTGGTGACTTTAGTGGGATTAGGTCTTTTTAGATATTAGGGTTTAATATGTCCCTCTTTGCTGCATTTATAATAGATAACTTTTTAATTATTATTCTAGTGGGATTTCTAATTATTCCTAATGAATTTATTTTAAGAAGTAGTAGCTTTTTTTAGATTCTATTTTTTTCTAAGATAACTAGTTTAAGGTTTCTTTGGATTAGAACCGCCTAGAAGTGTGGATTTAGCTCCTTTTTTCCATTAATTTCTGAATTTAAGGGCTTCCTAATATTAGTTAGCTAATCCTATAACTTCTTCTTAGGTCTCTAGGATTTCTAGAGTAAGCATCCTAATGTAATAATAGAGGGATTCTCTTAATTTTGCAAAGAATTATAAGGCCCTTTATTACTTATTTTCTCTAGGGAAATGCTTCTTAAGTGAGTTAAGATAAATATAAAAATCTCTTAGAGATTGTCCCTCTTTCTATTTAGCGAATTCTAGTTATTATGCTAATCTAACCTCTCTATTCCTAGAATCCTTAATTAAGGTTAGGGTTTATTCTAGGAATCCTTCCTAATTATTCTTTTATAATTCCTTTTTCTCTAAATCTTCTTCTATAAATTAGTCCTAACGCAAGCAGCAATTAAGTTCTATATAGTTATAAGTAAGAATAATCTTTTAATAAGCTTATTAATACTGTTTTGGTGCGCTATTAATAGCTTAATATAAGTTATTAATTTAATCTTCCTACTTCTATAGGGTGGTATTTAGTTCTAATTTAGTAATATTACTAACTTATACCTCTTTATTGCTACTAGAATGTAAATTATCTAATAAATAATGAGGATAGTGGGAATAATGTTCAGTTCCTAATTAATTTAATAAAGTGTCCTTTAATTCCTGTTTACGTGCATATAAACGTTGAATCTCCTTTAACTGTTAAATTTGTTATTAAATCGCTTATTCCTTAGATATAGTCTCTGTTTTAGTGTATTCCTTAGTTAGACCTTATTTCTATAATAAGGATTCTCCCTAACTATAGGTTTGCATTTAGGACATTCTAACTATATTAGCTTCTAGGTAATTGCTTAATAGAAGTCTTAGAATGTTATACTAGTTGCATAGAAATTAGGGGCGATTAGGTAGAGCGAATATGATCCAAATTCCCTCTTAGATTAAAGGTAGGACTAGTAGTATTACTAAACTAAGACTTGTCTTTCTTTTCTTTTTCTTGGAATAATTCCCTATTAAATCCTAAAGGAATATTCCCTATTCCCTAGTACCTTCCTTCCTATAACACGCTACTGATGCGTAGATATCCAATTTATTCCAATAGCTATTCTTCTCCGATTAGGTAATAAATCGGAATAAGGGTGCATGTGATATTTGGATCGGAATTTCCACACACATTGAATCGGGCATAACATAGCACTATATAATTAATAAATAGTAATACTAAGTATTATTAAATTAAATAATAGTAAATAGGCATTAAATAGTTAAAACTAATAAAGCTAGCTATTAGACAGCTATTAACATTATTTAGAATTTTACTTTTACCTTACTCTTAGTATATACTCTCCTATCTATTTATTCTTTTCTTCCTATAAGTTTCTCTTTCTTCTTTTCTTTCCCTTTTATTTACTTTACTATTTACTTTTAATTTTATTCTTATTATAGTATAGTTTACTATCTTCTAATCTCTAATGCTTATATTTTACTAGGATTCTTATTTAATGCTTATATCTCTCTAGGGTTATCTATAATATATATATTATAGTATTTAAAAATGTAATAATTATAGTTAATAGTTAGATAAGTATAATTAAAGATATACTAAGGAAGAGGCTAAGTTAGTCTAAACTTATTTAACTGCTTATAAGATATATTAAAGTTTAATATTTATTAATTTTAAAAGATAGAATTGTTTATAAAATTTTAACTAAAAATTTCCTAGAGGCTAATCTTATATTTACTCTATTAATACTTTAACCTAGTAATAGCTTATTAATCTATAATATTAATTTTAGCAATTATGTTAACACTTTAGCTAGAATGCTTATTACTTATATAATTTAGAGATATAATATATACTATAATACTAAGAAATATAAATTAGTATATTAAGTACTTAGGGTAGATTTACCCTTAGGAACTGTTACTTAATATTCTAGATTTATAAAGGTATTAGTAATATACTAAAATAAAGTAATATATCTTTAAAAATATAAAAAGAGTTAATTAATAGATATACTAGCTAATTTAAAGAATAATTAGAAATACTTATATTTTACTATAATAATAGGTGTTTCTACGCTAATATAGATAATGCTAAAGAAACCTATTTTTATAGGGTTTATAGTAATTAATTATAACCTATATTAAACATCTAAGTCTATAATAATTAACTATAAGGCAGCGTTTACACTACTAGTATTAGTAATAGTAAATAACGCAATTATTTAAGCCCTTATAGGCATAGAAAAAGCTATAAATTAATAGACCTTAATGCTAAAGATATAATTAACTAGTATTAAGAAGCTATTGTCTAAGGGTATAATAATAATAAATAATTTAAATATATAGAATGCCTAGTAGTAATAATTAATAATTACAGTAATATGCATTTATACTATAGAGGTAAATTTATTATACTTAATAAAACATATTATAAAGGTATTAGTAGACCTAGTTAAGGCAGCTATACTATAGGGAGAAATTAATATATTAAATAACATATATTTCTAATTATAAGATAATAGAAAGACTAATAAGTAAATCTAAGCTAGCAGTGGTGGTAATATTATATTCTTTAGGTTTACGGATAGTTACAATTAGCTTTAGGGATAATTAGTTTATAATAGTAATATTAAGATTTTATTATAATTAGCTTATAATAAGGGCATTACATATTTTGCTGGCGGCAACTGTCACGTGATGGTGGCATAAATCCACCATCGCGTGGACACGATAGTGATAGTTAGATTAATCAACCTACATCACACCAAGGACTGCATAGTCACAGTAGTGACCAAGACGTCTGTAAATCTGGAACCGATCAAAGGAGAAGACAACACAAGGCAGGTGATAAGTGGCAGCCCAAGAAAAGACCGGGAAAGCAATTATCCCGCTTTTGCACCGCCACTCAAAAGCAACAGATGAGCTCATTCTCGGCTCCAAGAGGCCGCGTGACAAGCAAGTGGAGCGACATGGACGCACCAACAAGCCCAAGCCCACCTCCGGTCTGGTCGCTGTCGTGGTCCGAGACTGTAGATTCCGCTAATCTGTTCCGCTAAAAGAGCGGACCCGATCGTTTGAAAGACGTACAAGGTAGACAGACATGAATCATTTCCGAGATCCGGCCGCCGGCCGCTTTGCCGAATGATGGACACCAGTGTCCATCATTACGTCCGTCATTGCGCCATGGAAGTAGATGCTCGGTGCGTTAGCTATATATAATTTCAAATGAAAAGGGTTTTCATTTTCAGTGAGAAGAACTGCCAAAAAAAAGTAAAATAAATAAAATAAAATAAAATAGAAAAGAAATAGAAAAAATTAATAGTATATACCTGATGCTTGCCGCATGTAGTACATCTAAGTATGCTGGTGGCACTGGAAGCCCTGATCAGGACGGACCCTGGACGAAAATCAAATCAGGGAATCCTGTAGGATCGAGACCATGCCGGCCAATGCCAAGACTGGGCAAAGCAGTAACAAGGCACCTAGTACTCCTCGGCATGCATGCAGCATCATGCATTGAATGGTTCAACATTGCCGTCGTATCTCCCGGTCCACCTCGGATGGACAAAGTACCAACCCGGAGTTGGTTGGCCCATCGGAGCGAGCAGGCAGGCGCTAGAGGATGACAGATGGTGAGTCTGGTAAGCCCCGAGCAAGTATGATTATGCTCATTGCTCACAACTGATTAGCCAGGCCGCCAAAATGTCACAAAATCCCACTTCGTCTCCCTTTGCCCAGCATTGATCCTTCCTGTTTGGTTTCGAAAATGACGCCTTCGTTACGGTCCCAAGTAGACAAATGGATACATGTAATGCGCAATCGCGAGCCTGGTAGGGCTGCTTGAGCCATTCTCGCAGGCCAGTTCGATCGGGTCGACCAGGCCGAGTACAATGTACGTACTACGTGTACGGAGAAATAAGTGGCACAGACTCGCAGCTTTTCGTGAGAGTTGAATCGAGAGGATACAACGGTAGAATTGCAATTTGTTTGTGTAGTCGCTTCGTGAGCAGGTTGATTGATGCCCGAGCAGGCCAGATTTTGGCCCACTTGCTGGCCTACCGGCCTTTCTTCTTTCATTTTTTTTCTTCTTGTCTTTTTTTTT
>SRPW01000386.1:0-23143 GCA_018360225.1 Claviceps pusilla | reverse complement strand
AAAAAACTGAAAGCAAGACATCCTCCACAAAACGACACCCAATCTTCTGTTCCCGTTCCCCTTATTCTTCCCCTTCTGCCCCATCTTCTGGGATGAAGAAGAACAAATTTCATCTGGAAAACACCCTTCTACATAATCGACATGATCATGCCGCCAATGTGTGCTCATGTAATCATGGCTTGGCTATGTCCGGCCTCGCTTTCCGGTGGTTTGCTTTCCGTCATGGTCGTGTCCTCCACCCGAGACAAGGATGTCAGCAATGAGTCCTTTCGATCCAGCGACGGACCCCGGCCGCCCTGCGACGAGGGCTGGCCACTTGCAACACAGAGACGATATTCTCCGTCTCCCTTGACTTCAATGATGCCTTCCTTCAGAGCCCACTGGGTGAGCAGGTCGCCTGCTCCCAATACCGGCCCCTCGCCCTTTTCCATGTGTCTCCCAACATGCTCAGTCCACTCATCCCATGCGTTGTGGCCCTCAAAGATCTTGTGACAGTCGTTCTTCGGACACGCGGCTCGTTGTGGCGGCTGTCGTCTCGTCACGAGGCACGATTGTTGCATTTCCTTGACGTGTGCGTCCCATTCGGCTTGGAGGCGCCCCTCATCCTCGGAGATTGCACCTTTGATCTGAAACGGTGCATGCATGCGGCGTAGGTGTTGAGTAAACAGGTCTTTGCGGTTGAACTCGTTGCCCTTGCCCTCGGCGGCGCTCTGGGGGCACGTAGAGCATCGGTAATATTGCAAGCACAGGTGCTGCGAGGAAATGTGTCTCTTCCACTCGTTTTTCGATCCAAAGGTGCTCGTGCAGCCGGCGAAAAAGAAGGCACATGGAAATGGCCTCGTATGCGCGGCGGCAACATGCTTGCGAAGCGACGAAAAGTCCTTGAACGGGGCATGGCTGCAATGGCTGCAACGCGTTTCCTGTTTCAAACCAGAGCGTCGCGCGGCTTTGGTGGCCTTGGAATCGGGAGGTGTCATCTTCATGCCATCGGGCATGACTCCCTCACTACTCAGGTGGCTAGCCGTTGTTGCCGGGGCCCGCCGGCCCTTTACACCCGGTACATCCGAGACGGATTCCGGTAGACATGTCCGCAACCGCTCCGCCGGAGTGGCTGCAATGCCCCCGTGGCGCACATCCCTGAGCGCCTTGAGCTGCTCAGCAGCTTCCTGCATTTCGGCCGAGCCCTCCGCATCGTCCTTCAGCTTGAGAGCAGCCTCGACGCCAGACGGAGGACGAGATGGGCTGCTTTGAGGCAATGGGTTTGCTCCATCGCTCTGGACGTTGTTGGCTCGAGACGCAGAGGAGTCTCGCGTCAGTTCATCTTTCTCCGTGTCCTGGGGATGACGGGCTGGCGTGCCCGTTGCAAGTTTCCTTGCGTCGAGGAGAATCCTCCCCTCTTCCACCTGCTTCGCGGAGGGACGTACACCAGCTGGCCCGACCAGTTTCTCGTACAGATGTATCATGTTGTGAGAGCTAATGTAGCCCAAGAAGCAGCAGACTTTCTCGTGCTGCACGTCGTTCCAGACGGATTGGGGCATGGAAATGAGCAGCATGGTCGGAGGCCCTAGAAACATGCCCTCGACAGCAATCCCGGACCCAAGCGGGGGTCTATTCTGGAGCCATTGGTTGAAAAATGACATGTCTGGACTGGCATCTCCGACAAATGTGGTGCAGACCAAGATGCGGGTTTCGTCAAATCGCAGGTCCGAAACCGAGCTGGGATCAATCCAATGGTCCTCGCGACCACGGCGCGCTTGCACATCGCTCAAGGCTCCTCCACCATTCTGAGAGACGGAGGCCGGTCTTGACGGCAGCGGGGCCAGGCTGAGGTGGTGACTTTTGCCGGGCATGAGACTGAAGAAAAGTGGTGACTGTGGCCGCCTCATGGGTGCTTGTCTCGCTGCCTGGGGATTGGTGTGCAACTGTTTTTGTGCTACAATTTCCTCGAATAATCTTTCCACGCTGAATGGCCTGCCGTTGTGTAGGCTTTGCAGAGCGTTCGTCATGTCTGTGGTAAAGGACCGGGAACCCTGCTGCTGTTCACGAGAGCCGTGTTCGAAAGCAAATGCGGCGATGCCCTGCTTTATCCCATGGCTGCCGTCAGTTGGCGGGTCGGGCACAGCACAGCTATCGAGCAGAAGCAGAATGTCCGACTGAGCATCTTCAAACAAGCATCGTACACCATCCCACTTGAGTTTGGCTGCATCGTCGCGAGCATTGCTAGAGGAACACGTCAGAGAGGGGACCAGAAATGGAATCGAACCACGCTGCACGCATCCGGGCGATGAGGTAGAGAGGGCGGGGGGCACAGGGGGAGAGAAAGAAGAGAGAGACATACCATGCCCAGTACAGATGACCGTCACCATCAACAAATCCATGGCCAGCATAGTATATGATCAATAGATGGCTGGGTCCGGCATTTTGGAGAAACGAAGTCATCTGTACACCAAGCTTTAGGCTTGGGTTTGGCACGCTGGGAATCTTCCACCGGTGTGTAGCATAGTTGTACTTGTTATGCAGTACGGCTTCGAAAGCTGCCATGTCTTCGTCCACGGATGGGTCATTCTCCCAGCTCAAGAGCAGCACGGAGACATGACTATAGGGCGGTCGTTCTGTCTGGCGCTGGATGAGCATGGCGGCGTCCTGGAGATGCCTGGCGAAGGACTCGAAATCCTGTCGGGCCGAGAGCGGCGTGTCGTGGGTGGCATAATGATGATTTTGCTGGAGCTAGATTTGGGGGGTTGGGTTTTCATATGAGGGTCAGCTACAAGGGCGAGTTGGTCGCATTGGATGTGATGGGAGATGGGAGAGGCTGCTTTATTCTCGCAGTTGCGCGCGGACAGGTCATGATGGCGAGGCTCACCGATGATGGTTCGTGGGCGTACTGGTTGGCATTGGCAAGAGGCTGCTGCTGCTGCTGCGTGTTTGGGGCGGGCGAGGAGTTGACCTTGGGAGCCAACTTTCTCTTTTTGGTAGACGGTTCCATCGACAGATGAGCACCGAGAAGCGCGGCCGTAGAATTGATCATGGACGAGCAGGAATACCACAACGCAAAAGCAAGGTGTAGGTCGGCAAGTACTTGTTGGTGGAAGGGGCCTCGCAAGTCGGGACGGCCTACGTGGGCCGGGCAATGCGGTCGTGACGGTGCAAGGGGCAAGAAGAAGGTCTTGGACTCGGTCTTGGTTGGGTTCGGCTATGGTTTTGGCTTTGGTCGTGGTCGTGGTCTTGGTCTTGGTATTGGGTTTTGGCTTTGGCTTTGGTTTTGGTTTTGGTTTTGGTTTTGAATTGGACGTGGACGTGGACTTGGACTTTGGTTTTGGCCTGGCTCAATTGCAAAGGACGCGGCAGAAGCAGAGGACTCGGAGGGAGACGGCGAGGGACTGCGTGGAAGGGCTGCGAATGAGTCCATTGATTGGCCTCGAATGCTTGCGCCGGAAGAATTGACCAGGATGCGAAGCGAAAGAAGCCAAAGAGGCGAAGGAGGGGACTGGACAGCGATGAGCGGGTTTCGAGGCTGTGGGCTGCGAGGTGGGCTGCGAGGTGGGCTGCGAGGTGGGCTGCGAGGTGGGCGGGCTGCAGGCTGGGCGGGCTGGTGGGCGGCCTGGACGCGCGTGGCTTCAGTTGGCTCAAGCTTGGCTTGCTTTGGAGGAAGGCGAGGCGGGCTGGAGCCACCGAATCAGCACCTCGGAAGCTTCGATACAGGGACCGAAGGGCCTGAAGGGCCTGAAGGGCCTGAAGGGCTGCCTGGACTGAGACGACTGAGACGACTGAGACCACATGCAGCAGACAGAAGTCACCGACCAGTGGACCGCTTAGCCGGATACAGCCACCCGGAGCTCCAGAATGCCACATGCAGGCACGAGGAGGGCATGGGCGTCACGAAAAAGTCGGAGGCCAACGTGGACCATGGTCTGGTCTGGTCTGACCTGAGCAGCCGACGATGCAGGACTGCAGGAGCGGCATTCGGTGCGCTGCAGAGGACTGCTGCACCAAGACTGCACCAAGACTGCACCAAGACTGCAGAGCATCTCAACAAGCTGCTTTCTCGAAGCCGGAACCGGGGGGCCGCCGCGCGCCATGATTGGCTGGCTGCATGTGCGTTGGAAGGATGAGCACAATGTACATTGCAGGTACGTGTGTTTGGTCGCCAGAAAAGAGGCCCTTACGAACCACGTCGTTCAACAGAGCGCGACCCGTCTTTCCCATTCGCCCGCCACCCTCGGATTGTGCTTTCTGTCCGCATTGCATTGACACCAGGCGGAATCGAGGAGTATCAATCGGTGCGATGACGAGAGTGGCACGAAAACGGTGTGATTCAGGACGGGGGGTTTGTGCATGTTGATGTGCTGGCTGCGATGAAGCCGTCTGCTGCAACAATGTGCAACATTGAATGTCTGGTTCCTTCCTCCCTTCTTCAGGTGATGATGATCCGGCCTTTTGGAGGGAGGGGTGTTGGGAGGCGGATTAACCTCGGTAGAAGGAAGTGGGTCGAACCAGCTTAAATACGTGTATCATTTAGTGTCAACTACCTGGAGGGATCTTAGCTAGAACAACCCTAATAATAATCCCTATTAACTAGCTACTTTTTATAGTAATAAGACTAGAACCTAGACTTGCTTCTAAACTTATTTATACTTTATAAGATTAACTAGAATATAAATAATATAAATAGACAATAATAATATAAATAATATAAGGATTATAGGACTTAAATAATAACAGCTGCGGTTATTAAATATAGAGTAAGTGCTAGCTATAGTTAGACTTAGGATATTAGGGACTGCAGGACTTAATTTAATAACAGCTGCAGTTATTAAACATAATACGCTAGCTGCAGTTAGATTAGAGGAAATACAAGGACTGTAGGACTTAAACTAATAATAGCTGCAGTTATTAAAATTTATAGATAATACTAGCTGTAGTTAGGTTTTAGATATAAAAGTTAAACACACTAGCTATAGCTAACTAATAGAAGTAGAGTAGGGTTTACTTTTATTAAATTTCTTTTTCTTTTTTTATTGTTTATTACTCTAATAGAATTTTATTTATCTTAAAGGAAGGAAAGAGGCAATTTAATAACTTAATAAGTTAATTAACTAGGACAACGTAGAGACAAATAACTTAACTAACATAGCTAAATAAAACTAAAAGAAGATAAGACTATATAATAATAATAGGTTGCCTTAATTTCCTTAGGCTGCGATCTATAGGGACTACAGTTTTCATTCTAAATATAGAATTATCTATTAGGAATTTATAAAAAAGGTGTAATATTAGATTCCTACCTAGATTATAGAATATATAACTTATAAATAGATAGCTAAATACCTTAATTTCATAGAGGTAATAGCAATCCCCTTAAGCAACATTATAATTAAAAGATTAAGGAAAACGATTTAAGAAGAGGGGTTAGATGTGGTATTGTTATGGACTAGCCTAGATAGCGACTGCAATCTAGTGTCGATAAAGTTATTATTATCTATAAGGAGGAAGGAAAGGCTACTATCTCCCTCCACTATATGCTTATTCTATATATAATGTATGTTTATAGGGTTTGCCCTATAGGTATAGTGGGTTGCTGTATATACTCCTCTCCTGCTACACTAAGGATCTAAGCCTCTAGCTTAAATCTATTATATAGCCCCCTACTCCACTGCCCTCTAGCTATTAGATAGTTAATAAGTGGATAGAATATAATAATAACACTTAAGTGTCTATAATATAATACTTTAGGCAAAGCTATTTATCCTAGCTAGTTATGCTCTAGCGCCTAGGGTTAATAAAAATAAACCTAAAATAGAAATCTCTAAAATCCTAAATTAGCTAGTTAATTATACCTAAGACACTAACTATAAATCTCTAATCCACTCCCCCTATACTTATAAATATAATTCTATTATTATTCTCTTTATTAAAATCTTATATACCTTAAGTCTTTTATATAGATACTTATTACTTCCTACCTATTCTTTATTAATACCTATACTATTCTTATACTTATTTAGTAATACTTATAAAGAATCCCTTATTATTACTTATTAGATCTAAATAGTAAGCTCTCCTATCCCTACTACCCTATTTTACTAAAACTAAATATAATAAGATTATATTTACTACTATTAGTACTCTACCTTCCCCTCCTTTATCTTTAAATAGCTACTATATCTTAGGCTATTATAAGGTTAAAGGCAACTCTAAGAATAAGTTATTTACCCCTATTAATCTTAACTAGCTAGACATTTAATATCTATTCTATCTTATATATATAGCAAATAATAGACTATTCTTATATACTCTAAGCCCCTAGTACTTCTATAAAGAGTGTTAAAGGAGAAAGGCAACTTATATATATAATGCTACTATATTTACCTAAAGTCCTGCCCTTTACTGCCTTACTTATAAGATTATAGCGGCTATTTATTATAATAAGGCTATAAAGGTGCTTTATTTCTTTATTTATAATACCCTTAATAGTAAGGGGAAGAAGGTTATATTAAATAAGCCTTTTAAGGCATTATATAACTATTTTACTACCACCTTACACACTATTAAGAAATATACTATACTTACTATTACTACTAGTTTCTTACCTATACCTTCCTCCTAGCTACTAGAATAATCCTAATTTACTACTACTAAGATACTAATATATCCCTTACTTACTTTTACTATTAATCTAGCTACTATTTACTTATTAAAGACTAGCATTAACTATACTAATGCCTAGTTATCTAAGGTATAGCGCTAGGTTAAGCAATTAACGCCTATATATTATAATTTATTTACCTATCTTTAGTTACGCTAGTTTACTTTACTATCTTATTTACTGCTATATTTAAAGGAGTAAGTATATATACTAATGCTACCTTTTTCTATATTACTAGGCCTTACTATAAATGCTTTATTTACTATATAGCTACCCTTAAGCCTCCTATTTAGAGAACCTTAATAATAAGTACTGCTCCTTTTTACTACTACTATACTACTTACTATTACTATACTGCTTATTACTACTACTATACTACCTACTATTACTATAACTCCTATTACTACTATTACGCTCTCTCTTACTAATAATATACTACTGCCTACTACTAATACACTTCTAATATTTATATTATATAGGTTTAGGCTACTTAAGGGTTTCTTTAGTTCTAAGCTACTAGGGCCTAACTTATCTCTTACTAGCTAGGAGTTACCCCCCTTACCCTCTCTTAGCTTACCCTTTATAATTATATTATTTAAGTGCTATAAAAAGAAAAAAAAAAAAAAAAAAGGGTTAATTCTATTACCTAGTTTACTCTACTTAGGGGTAAGTAAAAGTAAAGTATAGAATTATTATTATTAGCTTAAAGCTTATTTAAAGCTTAGTAGTGTTAGAGTTTATATTAAATAGTATACTATATAGTATTAATTAAGAATTATAGTGTACTTCTTTAGGATTATTATTAAAATATATATTTCCTTATTATAATTTAAATTACACTAATACCTTAGTATTCTCTAGATTTTTAAGTAGCTTTTATATTAGCTATATATAACTAACCTATTTAACTAGTATATTATAGTAGCTACTATATTCTCTAGCATTTTTTATAGCTAGAATAGACTTAACCTAGTATTTATAGGGTATATTTATACTATTATCCTAAGGCTAGATAGGGCTTAGTTAGGAATTAAGTAGAACCTAAGAAGGAAGGGGATTATTTACTATATACTTTATTAAATTAATATAGAAGACTAGGTAAATGCTCTTTAGAATATTTAGTTTAATAGTTAAGGGGGTAGGGATATTAAGTATAGTATATTTAGCTATAACCTAGTCTAACTTCTTACTTAAGTAAAGTATATAAATATTCTAAAGGCTAAGCTAAACTTTATTACTAGGCTAATATTATTTTACTAGGTAATATAATTAGTTAGAGAACTTTTATTAATATTATTAAGTAAAGTTAATAGTAGCCTAAGCTAGCGCTATTCCCTGCTTAATATACTTAAGGAACTAAACTACCTACCCCTTAAAGGATGTCTAGCTTTATATAAAAGCTAGTATATACTATATTAAGTTAATGTTAAACCTATAAAGGGCTATATATACACTTAGGCTAGTAACTAATAAGTTATAGTTATTAAAGGCAAGCTAGTAAGCTATTAAATATATAGGCTAATCTATTTAAGTAAAAGAGACTATAACCTATAGTACTACCTAAACCTCTTAATTTATATACTTAATATTACTATTAGTTTAAGGGTAATATAATATAGAGAGAAGCTGTTTAGTACTTATAAGGGAGTAAAGTATTAACTAGAAACTACTTACCTAGTCTAAGCTATAGTCTAAAATAATACTTAAGGGGAATTTATAGAAGCACTATTAATAGTTTAGAAAACATTAAGCATATACTTTAGCGCTTATACTTATTATAGCCTCTAACTAAATATATTTAGAGAGGTAGTTTATAATAACTATAAGAAATTAAGGGGTATTTAAAGAGTTAGCTAGAAAGTTAGTTATAAAATTCACTAATATTTATAACTAATACCTATTTAGCGCTAAAATAGGCTATAGAAGGCCCTAATAAAGGCGCTAGCTCTTATAAGCTCTATAGTAATAGTAATTATATATATATTACGTAATATTTATTAATATACCCTCCTAATAGTAATTATAATAAAGAGCCTAGAAGGTTATATTCTTTCCTAGGTAGCTTAATAGTGGTGAATTATAGGTTTATTAGATTAGTATAGTAGTAAGGGGCTTATACTATAGAACCTAAAGGTAGCTATAAAATAATAAAGCCCTATAGGCATTAACTATATAGTTACTAACTTATTAATGTATAGCTACTTTAGTAGAAAATCCTTAAGCCCCTAAATATACTGCTTTAACCTTTACTTAGTATATTAAGTTAGCTTAAATGCCTTAGTTTTAAAGGCTTTAAAGATAGTTATTAGTAAAAAAATTATAGCCCTATAGGTTAGCTATAGTAATGCTAATTAGGGTTTAATTCTACTCTAGTAATAAGGCTAAGGTAGTATAGGGTGGCTATAATAGGTATATAACTAATACTAGGCAGAGTAAAGGATATATTACTATAGGTTCCTTTAATTTATTTTATTTATAGTAGGATAGTGTATTAGGGCGCACTACTTAGGAGCCTAAGTAGTAGTAAAGGTAAAAATTAAAAAGAAAAAGGGTCTCTACTTAGTATGCTTATTATTCTAATATTTCCTAAGAGCTTATAAAGTATTTTAAGTTTTTATAGTTAGTAAGAATTATAAATAGCTAAAAAACACTATAGAGCTTAGTAGACTATACTTTAAAGTATAAGATAATACTAAGTAATTCCTTATTATAAATTATATAGTTCTATTAAGGGGCTGTAAGTTAGGCAGAGTAATAGGCTATAGGTTATAGCATACTTATTATATTATATTGCAAAAGGCAACCCCTAATTGCCTCCCTTAATGCATTAGCCTTAACTACTATATCTAAGGTAGGATTCTATTAGGCTAGAATAGGGGCTAAAGAGAATGCATTCTTAAGGCGCTAAAAGGCTATTTAGTAAGCTAGGGACTAAATAAATAGGATGCCCTTTTTAGTAAGGTTAAGTAGGGGCCTAATAAGATTTAAAAAGTTAGTAATAAACTCCTAATAGAAGTTTATAAAGCCTAGAAAGCTATATATACCTTATAGCTGTATTAGCGCCTCCCACTTCTAAATAGTAGCTACCTTAGCTAGGTTTAGCTACACTATATAGCTAGCTTAAACTATAAACCCTAGGTACTTTACCTTAGTTACACTAAAGGTATACTTACTAATATTAAAATATAGGCTAGCCTATTAAAGGCATAAAAGGATCTCTTTAGTGTAATTTATATACTCTTTATATATATTACTAGTATAAATAAAGATATTATTAAGGTAGGCTATAGTATAGGCCCTTAGAGCATCCCTTAATACTCTATTAATATAGCATTAGAACGTTATAGGTGCACTAGCTAGGCTAAAAGGGTAGATAAGCTATTTAAAAAGACTAAAATATGTATAAAAGGCTATTAAAGCCTTATTCCCCTTAGTAATATATAGGTAGTAGAAGGCAGTATAGATATCTAATTTTATAAACTATTAGGCGCTAGCTAGGGAATATAAAGTCTTTTTAATAAGTAGTAGTAAGTAATAATTTTAGTTTATAATCTTATTTAATGCTTAATAGTTTATATAAAAACGCTAACCTTTACCTACTTTCTTAACTAAGAGTATAGGCACTACTATAGAGAAGGAGAAAGCCTAAATCTAGCCCTTATCTATAAGGTCTATAATTTATTTCTATATTTTTAGTAACTAGTTCTAGAGTATATTATAAAGCAATGCCTAAGGTAAGTTTAGTAAGCTACTATTAAGATTCTATTATAATTAAATATAGTAATTAGCCTATTTATAATAAGGAGGTAAGGCGCTAGCATTCTCCTAATAAAATAAATCCTTAAAGTTAGCTAATTTACTTAGTAAAGAGAAAAGGTTTTTATTCTTTTTTAAGGAAACTAGGTTTACTATAAATATAAGGATAATATTAATCTCCTATAAGCTAGTAAATATAATACTACTTACCTTACTAAACTATAGTGCCTAGTAGACTAACTCTATATATACTAATTCTATAATAGTAGTTATTAGTAAGGCTATCTTTTAGGTATTTAAGGCATAAATCTTAAGGTTACCCTATATATAAATAATAAGGAGGCGTTTAGTAGTATATAATATAATATTATTCTAGGCTATCTAAGGCGCCCTTAGGATGTAGTTTTATAAAAGACCTAGAATTATATAGGCTACTATAGGGAATAACTAGCTATTTAGGTTAGCGCTAAAATAAATAAAATAAGTGATTCTTAGGCGCTAGGAGGCGTTAGCATAGCTATATTATATAACTATTATAGTAGTGGTTAAGGTGTATAGTTAGCCTAAGGCAATGCATTAAAGGCCTAATCTCTAAACTATACTTTTACTTATAGTAGTATAGCTATTATAACTACTATTTACTTAAGTATTAATAAACTTAGAACTATTATATAGAAAGGGAAGGAGGAATAGTACTTCCTCTATATAATATTTTATTTCCCTATAAACATTTAAGCTATTATTATTATAGGTATAGTGTAAGC
The DNA here is from genome assembly GCA_018360225.1 of Claviceps pusilla. Classification (NCBI taxonomy): domain Eukaryota; kingdom Fungi; phylum Ascomycota; class Sordariomycetes; order Hypocreales; family Clavicipitaceae; genus Claviceps; species Claviceps pusilla. Next base: position 11,977 of record SRPW01000386.1, on the reverse strand, counting down.
TAATACTATTAATATATATTTTACTACTAAGACTTATATAATAGGGCTATCTTTTTTTAAGTTAGAGTTGCCCTTATTACTTAGTGCCTCCTTATTAGACACATTTAAGGCCCTAATATTTATGCCCTTTATTAGGTAATAGGTAGGAAGTTATGCATAACCTTATATAAAGTAACTATTACTGCTATAATATAAGCATTAATAGGCAGCCTTATAGCGCTTAATAATATCCTATAATACCTAGGTTGCTTAGGTTATACCCTTAGTATCTATAGGTTTCCTACCTAGCTTCCCCTTCCTAAAGGGCTTATAACCTTATTTTAAACCTAAAAAGCTAGCGGAATTAATACCTATTATAGCTATATTACTATCTTAGTTGCGTTTAGTATAGGGGTAATAATAAGCTTTAATGCATTCCTTAATTTAATATAAGTTAATGTCTAAGGTAATACTATAGTATTAAGTAACTATAGTATAGTAGTTAGAGTAGGGAATATTATAGCTAATATAGTAATCCCTTATCTACTTATTAAGTCCTACTTAGAGTCTTATAAGTTTTACTATATTTACCTATATGCTTCCCCCTATAAGGTATAACTTCTATTTAAAATAAATAAAGAAATCTATAAACTATTTATTTAGGCATTATTTAAGTTAATCTAACTTTATAACTATATATTCCTCCTAGTAAGGGTTTATAAATATAGTATTAAGGTACTTAAGAAAATAGCTTAGTATATACTAATAATTACTACTAAGCTTAAAAAATAGAGCTACTTATACCTAAATTTTAAGTAATAGGTTTTAGTAAATAAGGAACTATTTATTATAGTTAGTACTAATAAAGTCTAAATTAGCCTCTAGCTTATATACTATAAGGCTTTACTAAGCCTAGAATAAAGCCTTATTTCTATTATAAGGGTTCCCTATTAGGAGCAGCTTACGCTTAGGTTATTCCTAGTTAGTATATATTAAAGCATCTATATAAAATGCCTAGTTTACTAAGGCTATATAGTAACGTAGTTCCTTAAGCTAAGCTACTATTAAAGTAATAGTTTTATAAAGGTAGTGTAAGTCCTACACATTACCTAATTAAGCTACCTATTTATAATACTAAGGATCTATTATATTATTTATATAAAAATAGATATTATAAGTAATATTATAATAAATAATAATTATTATAGACTAGCCTAGATAGTAACTGTAATTTAGTATTAATAAAGTTATTATTATCTATAAAAAGGAAGGAAAGGCTACTATCTCCCTCTACTATATGCCTATTCTATATACAATATGTGTTCGTAGGGTTTGCCCTATAGGTATAGTGGGTCGCCGCACATACTCCTCTCCTGCTACGCTAAGGATCCGAGCCTCCAGCTCGAATCCATCACAGGTATTAGCTATAGCCTTAATAGTGCTAGCCTTAGTAACCTAGGGAAAAGAGGTAGCCCTAAAGAACGTAGGGGTTTATTAGGTTTACTTAGACACTAAGAATAAGTGGATAAAAGGTATTAGCATAAGGGCGGTAGTTTATACTAATTCTAAAATTTAAGAAAAGAAAAAGAGAACCTAGTTAGGGCGAGCCTAGACAGACCTTAATGCTTAAATTATAATTTATAAATTAGGAATAAGGCTGGGGGATAGCAGACTACCTAGATTGCCTAAACTAACTGAATTACTAATTAGGAAGAAGTTAGCACTTTATTATAAAAAATATAGGAGGCTATATCTAGGTTAGGATAGGTTAGAATACTATAGAAAAGGAGGCAACTATAGTTAATTTAGTATAATAGACTAAATAAATAAGAATATATATGTTTGCTATAGAATAGTATTTAAATTAAAAGGGGGACTAAAAGAATATATTAATAAATAAATATATAGGATGTTTATAGAAGAAGATATTAGGTAGATCTTCTAATAAGTGAAGATGTTTCTATAGTAGAAGGAGGATAATAAGAAGAGAAACTAGGACTTGGAAAAGCGTAATAAACAATTGAAATAGGCTAATAGGGTAAGGATCTAAATAGAGGAAAGGGTATGTAAACTAGAGGAATAACTATAATAATTAGGAGAGTTAGTACTTAAATTAGAAAGATAACTATAATAGTCTTAGAAATTAAGAGTTAAGCTAGAAGAGAAGATAATAATAATAGAAGAATAGGTCTTACTATAAAAAGAAAAACAATAGGTTTTAGATAAGAAACTAGGGGAATTAGAGAACGCTAAGGCAGAGTAATAGTTATTATATAACTAACGAATTAAGAAGTTAGAGGTAGATTTACTAGAATAAACTAGGGTGAAACTTAGACTTAAGGAATAATTAATAAAATTAAAAGAGATTTAACCTTAAATAGATAAAGCAGAACTAGGCTAAATAATAATAGTAGTAATTAATAGAAAGATTTAAGAGACTATAGATAAGGCTGTAAGTATATATTAGTTAAACAACTAGTTCTAAGGTAGCAGTAATGGAAGTAGCTACTAGATAGAATAATAGATATAGAACTTACTTTAACCTTACTTTACATTTACTATATATATACTTACTCTACCTGCTCTATTTAGTTAAGTCTAGAAATTTATTCTTTTTCTTATTTATCTTATCTTTATTACCCTATTTGTTTTTTTTTCTTTTATTTTTCCTTCCTTATTTTTTACAAAACATATTAGACTCACTTAATATAAATCTATCGGCCCCGAATTAATCTATTTATTTTTTTTTACCTTATTAGGTTCTAGTCTACTTTAAGACCACTAGGATAATAAAACCGAAAAATAAGACATTAAAAGTAGTCTATCTAAAGATCAGGCTAGTAATGTTTATGTAAGTAGGGGATTAGAAAGTTATTAAATACTACTTAGACTATATTTAGAAAAAGGCCCCTAATAAAGTAGTATAATTTATTATAGAGGAACGTTTAAAGCAAGAATTAGACTTAGGCTTTAATAGGGAGATAACTAATTACCTATTATTTTATAAATTAATGCAAATAATTTTAAAGATTTAGAAAAAGAAACCCTTTAAAATAACTATATATAAAGAGTTAACTATAAAAGCATCCCTAGTGTTTAGGCTAATTGCCTAAGGGTTAGAAAATATAAAAAAGACTTATAGCAGGAGTTAAATCCTTAGTTTATCTAAGTATATATAGGCATACCTACTAAATACACTAGTTAATAGACTGCTTAAGATTAAAGCATTACTATATTTAGTGAAAAAGACTCTATTATTTAAGATAACTCCTATAAAGCTTAAATATAAAGTAAAGGGAAAATTATATAATAATAAAAAGAAAATTAAGCTAGAATATAAAACAGAGGGAGTAGAAGATAATTCTAGTTTAGATAGGAACTTAAGCAATAACAATAGATCTAGGAATATAAGGAATAGGTTCTTTATAATAGAACTAAAGCCCCTATTACTAACTTATTGCATTGCTTAGAAACCTAAGGAAACAAAAGAAGATGATATAAATATAATAAATAAAGACAACCTTAATAAAAAAGAAAAGGATAAGAAAGAACAGTTGCTAGAGAATATAATTATATAGGTAGATTTAATATAAATTAACAATGATTCTAAACATAGAATACATTAAGAGTTATAGATTTATCCGGAATATAACATGCGTTAGGGACACTAAGAGAAGTTAGACAACCCTTTATTAAACTTAGTAACACTAATCTAATTAAACCATAATAAGTTAATCTAATTAGTGTAGAAAAATTATAAAGAAGCAATAGTAGCGGTGAAGGAATAGAATAAAGAAGTTACTTAAAACGTAGAAGTAGTATTTAAGGATTTAGAGGAAATTAAACGTAGGGTAGTAAAGATAAGTAGAGAGGAACCTTAAATTAGTATAGTAGATTAAGTAGGGGCTAGAAAAGTTAATTAAATAGAAGGAGGAATAGCGTAAAAAGGGAAGGTACAGGAGTCAAGGAAAAAGGGGGGCGGACCCTGCTACTAAATTGTTTTTTTTAAAAAAATAATAATAATAACCTTTATAACTTTTACTTTTCTTTTAAGATTAATAGTTCTTTGTTTTTTTTCTTTAAGAGAGAGATAGGCATAAATTAAGATTTAGTCTAGATTTGCTTTATTCTTAATTGTTTATTCTTATATAATTCTTAAGTTTACTTTTCTTTCTTAATGTAACACTTATATAGTGGACTTTAGTAAGGAGACCTAGATTTAAGGCCTAGAGCCTAAATACGTTATCTTTTCTAAACTATTTAGAAGTTAGTACTAAAAAACACTAGTTACATTGATTTTCTAGTTGCTAACTCTTCCTTACTAGATTCTAATTTATATTTTAGAAATAAGCATAACCTAGGATTAAAAAGAGATTTATTTAGTATATTTAACTAATTTAAAAGAGATAAGCTTCTAGATATTAATTAGGGAAGGGGTTAAACTTTAAACCTCTAGAAGTTAGAGTTATTAAATAGATTTAAACCCTTTATATAAGTTTTTAATCTATTACCTTTCTCTTATAAGTTTGTTCCTTTATAGTTAAACCTTATACCTTTATATTTAATTATAATAAATTCACTATTAGCACTAGCCTAAATTAAGGGGCTTACTTTTAGTAGGTAACCTAAAGATAGGCTAGCCTAGAATTATATTAAATACTGCAAAGCAATAGTAGCTATAGTAAGTGTGCTAGATTATAAGAAAATATTAGCTAGATATTATTTTACTTAAGGACTAAGGGGAAAGGCAGCCTTATAGTATAAGGACCTAAACTATAAAGAGAGAAAATAGGATGCCCTAACCCTTAGGTTTATAAAGAAATTTTTAAAACCAGATCTATATATAGAAATAGCTACTTAATAAGAGGTATTTTGTTTTTAAAGGGAAAAGGGAGAATCCCTTAATTCCTATATTTAGAGAGTAGAAAGATTAAGTTTAAAGGTATATATAGATATATAATAAGTCCTACTTACTAATTTTATCTTACACTTAGCTAATAGAGATATAAATATCTAACTATAGGAATAACTTTTAAATAGACTATTTGCTTCTAAGAAATAGTAGGGAGGCATAATATCTAAAGATTTAATAATAAATAACATTAAACTAATTTTATAAAACTACTAAAATTCTATAAAAAAGAAAATTAGTTAACTATATAAGGATAATTTAACTCTTCCCTTATTTAACTTACTCTAATTAATTCTTAAGAAATAAGAAAAGAGGGATAAAAGGATTATAGAATAATAGGCTAGAAGGGACTAGAAAATAGTTAAACTTATTTAGAAAATAAAGGCTTTTAATGCCTAGGCTATTAATAATTTAAACTAACTATATAGTTAATTTAGTTAGTTTAGTTATAATATAGAAGATAGGAACCTATAGTAAAGTAATAGGGGAAACTACTTAAATAATCCTTAGAGAGGGCTTAATTACTTTTAGTGTTTTTTATATAGAGAATAAGGATATATAGGCTATAATTACTTATAATAAAATAAATATCCTTTAGATAAGTTTAATTAATAAAAAGATTAATAGACTTAGAATTTAGCCTAAATAAAAAGGGATTAGAGAAAGGAATTAAAGTTAGGGATAAAGTCTAACTTTATAGGTAATAGGCTTTTTTAGGATATAGAATCTATAGTTTTAGAATAACCTATTAATATAAGGATAAATTATATTAGGAGACTAGGTAATAGGGATCTCTAACTACCCCTTAAATAGTAACTAAGATTAAATAAAGTTTATAATATATTAGGATATTATTATTTAAGGGTAGAAGAAGTTAAGGATAACATAATAGGTGCCTTTACTACTATTAATATCTATTTAATAAATTAGGATAGTGTAATAGTAAAGGTAGGACTATATTAAGCAAATTTAGTATACTTAAATAAGAGACCTTAGGTAAAGGATTTAGATTTAGAAAATAAATATAGTAATTAACTAATTACTTAAAGTTCCTAGGACTCTTAGAGGACTATTAGAAACTCTTTATTAGGTATAAATAAGATATCTATAAAGGAATTTTAGCGTTTACTCCTATTGCTAAAACCTTACTTAGACTAGATTTAGGGACTAGGATATATCCTACTAGTAGCAGGCCTATCTATGGCTCTAATAGGTTATCTATTACTATAATAGGTTGTAAGGGAAAATAGGCTAAATAATATAAATTTAATAAATCCCGCTCTAAAATATAAATTAGCATTAAAGAATATTAAAGCAATAGATAAATATAAGGTTTCTGCATTTAACTTAGGTAAGCAATTAAAAGATACTAATGTCTTAGTAAGTATTCTATAGCTTTTATAGTTAGCTCTAATAATCTAATAATAGCTAAGTTACTTAATATAATGTTAAAAAAGACTAAGAAGTAAAAATGCTAAAGCTATTATAGTGTATTTAGTAGCACTATACTAAGAAGTGGTCTATTTAGAGTATAGAATATTAAATTTAGTAGGAGCTATATATGCAGTAGTGGTATATAATAATGTAGCTAAACTAGATAGTTAGGTAGCCTTTATATTAGAATATATTATAGTATATATAAAGGGGGTATAGTGTAACTCTATCTTATTAAATAGTGGTTTAAGTATAGAACTAGTTAATAAAAACTACCTTTTATAACACTACCTCCTTAAAGTAGAACTTAGAGAAAAGAGATTAGTTAGAATAGCTAATAATTTAGTCTATTTTATTAAATTATATATATATCTATAGATTATAGTGGGAGGAGTGTTAGCTTTAGTTTATTTCTATATTATACCTGCTTAGTAAGATTAAAACCTTTTGTTAGGAAAGGTATAGCTAAGAAGGATAAACACTATAGAATATTATAAAGAAAATAAGTTAAGTATTATAGAAGTTAGAGAGACTACTTAAACTATTCTAATTTACTTATATCTAAACTTATTTTAGTAAAATTAAAAAGCGTATATTTTAGAAAGGACTAAACCTAATATAGTAATTAAGTTTCTAGAAGATAACTAACTAATTTTAAAAAAGGTAGAATAAACACTATATAATTTAAATAATAAAGTTTATAAATTTATAGAGATAGAGAATTTAGGAAATAAGTAACTATAGATAGTATAGCTAGTATTTATCTATAAGAAGGAAGTATTAGTAATAATTATTAAATTAAGGATAATAGTTAATAGGTGCTAGTAAGGGATTCCTTAATTTAATATAAGGAAAGAAGTTTTAAGTAATAATATTTAGAGTTATAAAATGCTAAATTGAAATATATTAAGAGGCATATTGTTATGCCCGATTCAATGTGTGTGGAAATTCCGATCCAAATATCACATGCACCCTTATTCCGATTTATTACCTAATCGGAGAAGAATAGCTATTGGAATAAATTAAATATCTATGCATTAGTAGCGTGTTATAGGAAGGAAGGTATTAGGGAATAGGGAATATTTCTTTAGGATTTAATAGGGAATTATCCTAAGAAAAAAAAAAGAAAGATAAGTCTTAGTTTAGTAATACTACTAGTCCTACCTTTAATCTAAGAGGGAATTTAGATTATATTCGCTCTACCTAATCGCCCCTGATTTCTATACAACTAGTATAACATTCTAAGACTTCTATTAAGCAATTACCTAGAAGCTAATATAGTTAGAATGTCCTAAATATAAACCCGCAGTTAGGGAGAATCCTTATTGTAGGAATAAGGTCTAACTAAGGAATACACTAAAATAGAGACTATATCTAAGGAATAAGCGATTTAATAATAAATTTAATAGTTAGAGGAGATTTAACGTTTATATATATATAAATAGAAATTAAAGGATACTTTGTTAAATTAATTAAGAACTAAATATTATTCCCACTATCCTTATTATTTATTAAATAATTTACACTCTAGTAGCAATAAAGAGGTATAAGTTAGTAATATTACTAAATTAGAACTAAATACTACCCTATAGAAGTAGAAAGATTAGATTAATAACTTATATTAAGCTATTAATAGCGCACTAAAATAGTATTAATAAGCTTATTAGAAGATTATTCTTACTTATAACTATATAGAACTTAATTACTGCTTATATTAGGACTAATTTATAAAAGAAAATCTAAAGAAAAAGGAATTATAAAAGAATAATTAGAAAGGATTCTTAGAATAGACCCTAACCTTAATTAAGGATTCTAGGAATAGAGAGGTTAGATTAGTATAATAACTAGAATTCACTAAACAGAGAGAGGGATAATCTTTAAGAGATTTTTATATTTATTTTAACTTACTTAAGAAGTATTTCCCTAAAGAAAATAAGTAATAAAGGGCTTTATAATTCTTTATAAAATTAAGAGAATCCCTCTATTATTATATTAGGATACTTACTCTAGAAATCCTAGAGACCTAAGAAGAAGTCGTGGGATTAGCTACCTAATATTAGGAAGCCCTTAAATTTAGAAATTAACAGAAAAGAGGAGCTAAATCTACACTTTTAGGCAGTTTTAATCTAAAGAAACCTTAAACTAGTTATTTTAGGAAAAAATAGGATCTAAAAAAAGCTACTGCTTTTTAAAATAAATTTATTAGAAATAATTAGAAATCCTACTAGAATAATAATTAAAAAGTTACCTATTATAGGTATAGCGAAGAGGGATACATTAAACCCTAATGTTTAAAAAGACCTAATCCTACTAAAGTTACTAATACTAAGATAAAGAAAGAAAATTTAGAAAAGAAAAATAATAAAGGAAAAAGGGAGAGGTTAAGTATAACACTTAATACTTAACTAACCACTCTCTAAGGGTGTTGTTGCGTTTTAAAATAAATACTACTCTATAGGGTAGAAAATTAAAAGCAATATATATAAACCTAGATACTTATGCTAAGGCTAATGTTATTAGCCTTACATTAGTAAAGAAATAGGGGTTAAAACGAATCCAAGGTACTCCTATTTTAATTATAACTGCTAATAGCTAATCTATTTCTAGTTCTAATATATAGGCTTTGCCTTTATGCTTAGTTAATTTATATAGAATATAATGAACTGTTACTTAGTATTATATAGGAATTAAATTATAAGAAGATATAGTTCTACTAGGAATGCCTATATTAGAAGATTTAGATATATTCTTTTAACTAACCATATATATATAGTGGTTTAACTTAAACCCTAATAAATTAATATTATTAGACGCTAAAAATTTTTATAGGGAAGTGGTTTAATTATCTTATATATATACCTTAATTGTAAATTAAGAACCTTTACTATTTAAACCAAAAAACAATAATATTTAAACCTTATTTACAATCCCTAAGGAACTTAAAGATTATAAATAGGTATTTTAAACTAAATTAGCAAAAAATTTACCTGTTTATTAGGATATAGATTATACCATTAATCTTAAACCAGGAAAATCTCTACTATATAGACCTATTTACCCATTATCCCTAGCCAAACTTAAAGCATTATAAGCTTATTTAGATAAAAATTTAGAACTTAGTTGTATTTAAGCCTCTAAAAGTCCCGCTAGCATACTAATTTTATTTATACTAAAAAAGGATAGTTTATTACAATTATGTGTGGATTATTGTGGACTAAATAATGTTACCATTAAGAATCACTATCTATTACTACTTATCTTAGAAATTTTAGACTGTATTTTAGGCACTAAATGGTTTTTAAAGCTTAATATTAAAGAAGCATATTATTATATCTAAATCGCTTAAGGAGACGAATAGAAAACTGCTTTTTATACCTATTATAGGCATTATAAATATTTAGTTATGCCCTTTGGATTAACCAATGCACCTACTACTTTCTAACACTATATTAATTAAGCCCTTTAAGGTCTTAATAATACTATATATATTATCTATTTAAATAATATTTTAGTTTTCTTAAAAACTTATAAAGAATATACTAAGCATTTAAAATAAGTTCTAGATTAACTTAAAACTGTAGATCTATTTATATATCTAAATAAATACGAATTTTATTAGTAATTAGTCAAATTCTTAGGTTTTATTCTTACTAGTAAAGGAGTTTAAATGGACTTAAAATAAGTTAAAACCATTACTTATTAGCCTAAACCTAAAACCTATTAAGATATCTAAGTCTTCTTAGGATTTTATAATTTTTATTAATAATTCATTTATAAATATTCCATTATTATATCTTTATTAACTACCCTTCTAAAAGGAAGCTAAAACAGAAAAAAACCAGGATTAGTGTAATTAGGGGAAGAGGAATAGTATGCATATTAAACCCTTAAAAATGCTTTTACTTAAGCTCCTTTACTGTTTTATATTAATCCCGAACTTCCTATCTAAATTAAAATAAATGCATTAAAATTTACTATTACTAGCATTTTATCACAACTAGATTCGGCAGGTAATTACTACCTAGTGGCATTCTAGTCTTAAAAACTATAACTAGCTAAAACTTAATATAGTATACTAAACTAAAAAATATTAGCTATTATTAAATTATTTTATTATTAAAGATATTATATAGAGGGAGTACCTATAAAAATTAAAGTATTAACTAACTATTTTAACCTCTAATCCTTTATAAAAACACCTAAATTAAATAGTTAGCAATCTTACTAGTATATTTTCCTTACTCCTTATAATTTTATTATTTAATACTAAAAGGGAATAACTAATCCTACTAACGCTCCTTTATAATAGCTAGATTATATAACATAAGAAATGGAAAATACTAATAAATTAATATTAGAATTATGTGCTAAGGTAGCATAACTTAATGTTATTATTATGTTAAAATCTGTAAAAATGAAAATCTATATAAAAATTAGTGCTCTTTATAGTAAGAGCCTAGTAAAGAATGTAGGATTACTACCTTATCCTAACTTAATTAAGGTTAAATTATTAAAAGGGATAGAATCTCCCTATAATTTAAGCAACTTAAAATTATTACTAAATTTAATTAAAAGAGCTTAAAATTTAGATATATAAACCTAAGACTAGCTAAAGCAAGTCTATAGCTATTAAGATTTATAATAGTTTATAGATAAAAATAAAATCTTAAGATATTAAAATTAAGTGTTTGTTCCTAATTCGGAAGCACTTAAATTAATCCTTTTCTAAATATACTATAATAATCCATTAGTAGGATATTTTAGCGTAAAAAGAATAGTAGAACTCCTTAAATGGAAATTCTTTTAAATAAATTTACACTTAGATATTAGAAATTATATTAAATTCTATACTATTTACTAAAGAGTTATAGTAAAACAGTATAAGCTATATAGATAATTAGAAAATTTACTAATTCCTAATAAACCCTAAATAGAAATCTTTATAGATTTCATTATAGGTCTGCTAGAAATAATCTAAAAGAAATAACTTATTAATTCTATTCTTATTATTGTGGATAAATATACTAAATATATTATATTCCTTCTAGTAAATTATTTAATTACTACTACTAAACTTACTAAATTATTTTATAATGAGATTAAGCTTATCTTTAGCGCACTAAATAGTATTGTATCTAACTAGGGTAGTGTTTTTACTAGTTAATTCTAGTTAGAATTATGCTTTACTTCTAAGGTAATACACTAATTATTAATAGCTTTTTACCCTTAAATAGATAAATAAATAGAAAGAATAAACTAAACGTTAGAATATTACTTATATATATTTATTACTAAATTAGAATATATATAGCTATTACTACTAAAACATGCCTAATTTGCATGCAATAATTCTAAAAATATAACCACTAATACCTCACTAAATATGGCCTTATTTGGTTATAATCCTAAGTTCTATATAATTAAGAACAATTTATTACAAGGGGGAGTACCTAAAGCTAGAAATTAAGTATAAAAACTAGATACATTAAGAAATAGATTAGAAATACACTAGATGCAGATTAATAAATTACAAACTAAGTATTATAATTAAAAACACTAAAAAATAACCTTTAAAAGGGGGGATTTTATACTATTAAGCATAAAAAACCTATAATTTAAGTAGGGAAAATAGAAACTACTTCCTAAATTTAT
>SRPW01000385.1:0-23151 GCA_018360225.1 Claviceps pusilla | reverse complement strand
TAACTATTAATTAACTATTAGTTATATAATAAAAAAAAAAGAAATATATATACCTTTCTTTCCCTTAATTTTAACCTTTTTTTTTCTTTTTTTTTTTAATTTATTACTTTTATTAGAAATATACCTTTATTTTTATTTTTATAATAATATTACCTTATTACTACCCCTAATTAATTATAATATTATTAGAAATACCTTTTATCTTTATAAATAAATTAATTATTATACTTAAAGTAAGTATTATTCCCTTTTTAATATATTATTATTACTAACTTATATATAGCTAAGCTAATTATAAGCCTAGCTTTATAAAGCTTATTTAATATAAGCTAAAAGTATTAAAAAATAGTATTATAATACTAAAGGTTAGTACTTTCTTTAAATTTATATTTTTATTATTATTAATTTAAATAAATATTAATAATATATACTTTAAGTATATAAAAGTAAAAAAACCTTATTTAAATATAAATATTATATCTTTTATTTATATTAATAACTAAGTAAAAGCTAATTAGTTTTATAGCTAAATTTAAATATTATATTATACTAAAAAGCTATTAAATTAGTAATAAATATATAAAACCTTTATACCTTTAAAGAATTTATTAATATAAATATAAGGTAGCTTAACTATAGTTTAGCTATAGTATTAGTATAATACTAACTTATAAATAGACTAAAAAGTATAATATTACTTAAAAAAAGGTAGTTTAGCTTATAAAGTAAGTAGGCTTATTTATTAATATAATAATATAAGCTATTAATAATATTATAATAATTTTAGTCTTAACTTTAGTTAAAAGTAAGATATTACTATAAGTTTATTATATTACTAATATATTAAAAAAATAAAATAATATTTTAAAAAAGATTTTATAAAAGGTTTATAGGCTTAGTTTAGTAATTGCTTAAAGCTATATAATAATAAATATAAAAAATAATTTAAAGAAAAAAGGAAGAGAAAAAAAGAAAGGGGGGGGAGAGAGGTAATAAAATATAGGCTTAAGGCTAATATAAAAGTATTATACTTATTTCCTATTTTTTAAGCTACTATTTTTTATATATTATTAAATATAAGTTATATATTATAATAACATATTCAAACTATAATATTTATATAGCTTTTTAGTGTATTTATACCTATACTATACTAAGTACTATATTTTATTAAATCTTTAGTATTTTTAGTTTATTAGTTTTAAAAACTTTTAATAAGTTAGAATTAAAAAATATACCTTATTAATATAAGCTATTTTATAAATATAGTTATTAGCTTACTATACTTTAATGCCTTTTTAACTTTATATTAATTATATACTAAGTATATATTTATATTAATAAGGTAAAAATAATTAAAATTCTTATAAAATAATAAGATATAATAATAATCCTTATTACTAGCTTAATAGCTATATATTAGTAATTTTACTTTAAAAATATATTAACTAAAAAAAAAGGTATTAAGTTTAATTTATTTTATATATATTTATATAAGCACTATAGATTTATATTTAATAAAGCTTAAATAAAGGTAAATAACTTTAATAATAAAGGTAAAGTTATAATTAAGCTTTATTATTATATAATTAATATAAATTTAGTATACTTATATAATAATTCTTTTTTAATATTAATAGTTTTTTTATTTTAAAGTAAGTATTTTAATTAGAAATAATTTTAATAAATAATTATAAGGCTAGTTAAGGAATAGTATATAGTTTAAGTAATTATTTTATTATAATAAATAGCTATATCCTTAGTATATTAATTTATATTAAAGTTAAGCTATTATTATAATATATATACTATATATTTACTTAGCTATTTTATTAGTCTTTATTTATTAATAAAAGTATAATAAATAGTAGTTAAAGTAAAGATTAATTAAAGCTATAGTTACTTTAGCTTTAATTAAAGTATATAATATAGCCTTAAAGATATTAGTTACTATTCTTAAATATTTAGTTTATTTAGAAATAAATACTTTAATTATACTTTATACTTTACTATTAATATTAAAAGAAATATAATATAATTTTATACTATATATAATAATACTTTAAATAACTTATATATATAAAAGCTATATATTATATAGTAAATATTCTTAAGTTAAAGCTATTAATAATATAAAAGTAAGCTATTATTATAATAGTTTTAACTTAACTTAGCTTTAATATACTTTTTAATAAAGTTTATAATAAATCTATACTTTAAGAAAGTAAGTAAATTAAATTAATTATATTATATTAATACTAAGCTAAATTAGTATTATAATAATAATATATTATTAAATAAAATATATAAGTTTACTTTTTTTTAAATTAAACTTAAGGCTTAATTTCTTAAATTACTTTTAGTAAATTAATTATATAGCTTTAAGGTAGTTTTATATTTTCTTTACTATTTATTTATATATTAATATATTTATATTATTAAAAAATTCTATAATAAGTATAAATTATACTATTTAAAGCTTAGTATATAATAAAGTAATATAAAGTAAAAAAAAATAGAAAAAATAAGTAACCCTTATAATACCTTTATAGTTATAAGTAAAGAGCTTATAAATTTATTATTAAAAAAAAAGCTAGCTATATATTTAGTAATAAAGAAGTAAATTTATATTATAATTTATATAAAAATACTAATAGTAATAAAGATATAAAATAATTATTTATAATAAATAGTATTAAAAGCTATTAATATATTTAACTAAAGTAGTAATATAATACTACTATAATATTATACTACCTATATTAATTCTATTAAAATACTTAGTATAATTTTTATTAATTTATTTACTTTATTACTTATTTATAAGTTAGGTAATACTTTACTTAACTTAGCTATAAAGGTAAGCTAGCTTATTATTACTATTTTTAATATTTTTTTAATAATATTAAAAAGTAAAATAAAGTATTAAGCTTTTACTCTTTATTATTTTACTAAGGTTTTACTTAATTTATAAAAAATAACTATTTTTATTTTTTAAAATAAAGCTAAGTAATAACTAATATAATAATATATATTTAGTAAGTATATAAAGGTTTTAGCTAAAGGCTTATTATATATTTTAAGGTAGCTAGCTAAAAGTTTATTAAGTTTAAGTACCTTTTAACTTATTAAGCTTTTAATAATACTATAGATTTTATTAGTATTAAAGTAATTCTTTATTAGAAATATTATAATATTAAAGTAGTTATTAAGATTTTTTAATATATTATTTAGCTAAGCTTAAAAGAAAAAAAAGAAATAATTAGCTAATATAGCTACCTTTTTTTAATATAATTTAATAATAATAATATTTATTCTTTTACTTTAAATAAAGGTTAGAATTTATTATTATTTTAATAGTAATTTACTATAAAGCTATACTTAGTATTTAAGTTTTTATAAGCTTTTTAAATATATAGTTACTACTTTAATAATAAAGTATTAAATACTATATTATTTATTATTAATAACTTAGCTTTATATTTAAGCTATATTAATAATAAGCTATTAATTTTTTTTAATATAAAAAGTTTATTATTATTTTAATACTTTTTTTATATTTTAAATAGCTTCTTTAGTATAATAATCTTACTATAGGTTTAGCTTAAAACTACCTTAAGGTTCCCTTAAAATTACTAAATTTATAATAGCTTAAAGCTTAGCTATTATTTATTCTATATAATTATTAACTTTTATTAATATATAAAGTAAAGGTTTAGTAAGTTTATAATAAAACTATATTACTACCTTAGCTATTATAAGATTATTTTTTATATATAACTACTTAAAATTAAGTAAATAGTTATTACTTAGCCTTAAATTAGTATTAATATAAATTAATTATAGTATATAATTAAATTTAATAAGGTTTAGTTTTTCTAGGAATTTAACTTTTATATTATAAGTAGTTTATATATAATTAATAATACTATCTTTTTTACTTTATGTTTTTTAGGTTACTTTACTTTATAATATTATAAGCCTAAGCTATTACTATATTATTATTATAAAAAATATATTACTTTTTATTAAGGTTTAGCTATAATAATTTTAAAGTAAGTAATATTAATTAAAATTATTAATAAAAATACTATAGTTTAAAGATAAAGCTACTATAAAGTTAAAGAGAGGTAATATTTAATTATATTTATAAATAAAGAAATATATTAAATAAATATAGTATTCTATTAGTATTATTATATATTAATCCTTACCTATATATATTAACTATACCTTAGCTTTATATTAATAGTTTATATAACTTATAGTTTAGTTATTTTAAATAATAAATTAAAAGTAGCTAAGGCTAGGGTTAAATAGTATTTAATTTATAGTTTCTAGCTTTTATATTATTATTATATTAGCTTTAAGTTAGGTTTCTAGTACTAAATATATAAAGTAGGTTTTATTTTATATATTTTAATATATAACTTTTATTATATACTTTATATAATATATTAAGTTAAGCTTAGCTTATTTAGTACTATAGTAGCTATAAATTATTAGCTTAGAAAAGCTTTTATAATAATTTATAATTATTATATTAATTTTAGTTTTAATTTAAAGAGATAAGTATATAGTTTATTTACTTACTTTTATAATAAAGCTTTTTATAATAATAGGTTATTTATATTATATTTTTAACTATAGCTAAGTATTTTTATTTAACTATTTTTTTTTATTATAAAAGGTTTAATAAAGGCTAAAAGCTATACTAAGTATATAATATATATATAGTTTTATTATTTATTTATAATATTATATATATAAAACTATATAAAGTAAAGACCTAAGTAGTTAATATAGTATTTCTATATAGCTTTTAATAGCATTAAGTAAGTTTACTTACTTTCTTTATACTAACTAAATATATAATAGCTATATTATAAAGGTAGTATATAGTATATAGCTATATAGCTAAATTTAAAGTATTTAAAGTATTAATAAAGGTAAATAGTATTATTATAAAGTTTAGCTTTAAATATTTTAGCTTTATAAATAGTTTTAATATAATATAGCTTATTTATTATATTAATATTATTAATTATAATAATTAAAGGAGATTAAGTTATAGTATTATAAAGTTTTTATATTATAATTTTTAAAAAAACTTTATTTATTAGCTATAATTATATTTTAAAGAATATAATTTTTTTTTTAGTTTTATATATAATATATTAAAAAGCTTTTAATAATACTATTAAATATATATTAATTTAGTATTACTTTTAGCTTAAAAGTAATATTAACCTAAGCTATATTATTAATATAAAGTTTTATTATATTATAAAATATAATTATAATATTACTACTATAAAGGTAATATATTATTATAGCTATATTTATATTTATAGCTTAATTAATAGCTATAATAGTTTCTTTAAATAAATAGTTTTATATTACTTTAAGTATAGTATTATTTTTAATAATAGTTTTATAAAAAATATAAAATAATAATATTATTATTATAGCTTAAATTTATTAAATTAATATTTAAATAATATTTTTAATAATAATATTAGCTTAGCTTAAAGCTATAGTATTTTTAATATTAATAGCTTTTTTTATTATTTATTTAATTACTTTTTTTAAATTTTTAATTATAATAAGCTTATTAAATAATAATAAAATTAATATTATTATTAATATTTTAAAAAAGGTTTAAAGTATAAAAAGTCTATATTAAGCTTATATTAAAGCTATATTATTAATATAAAGAATAATATTTTATATACTCTTTAGTACTATAGTTAATATAAGCTTAATAATTTTATTATATTTAATTATAAAGTTATTTAGTATTTATTTATATATAAATAATAATATAAAAGTAACTTAAAGTATTATTAATATAAAGCTACCTTACTTTATAAAAAAATAGTAATAGCTTTATATAAAGCTATAATTTTTATTATTAATATTTATTAGTATTACTTTATTTACTATATTTATACTTTAGTATTAATATACTATTAAAGATAGAGTAAAATAAATATAATAATTCTTTTTCTATACTTTTTAAGAGGTTTAGAGTTAGTTCTACATTGCTACTATAGTGCAGGCAAAATCGTAAAAAGTTTTTTTTATATATAATATACTAAAAAGCCTTTAATAATAATACTAAATATCTTACGTAAGCAAGAATTGTGGGGAGGTTGCAGGTTCGATTCCTGCACGGGGCACAGTTTTTCCTTAGTGTAGTGGGGGCTGCATATTAAGGAAAAAACTAGACTCTAATTAGCTAGAAAAGTGGGGAGGCTTTTCTAGCTAATTAGTAGCTTAGTAAGCGAAGACTAAAGTGTGTCTAGTCCCCCCACTTATCCTAGCTTACTAAGTAGCGCGGATTAGCCACTCCTGCGTTATATAAATAGGCAAAAAAATACCCCCTAGCTCTTTAGGTGCTAAGCCAGTTACAGCCATAATTGCTAGAATTAACAGGTATAGGGTAACTAGGGTTATTAAGCAGGAATAATAGAGGAAAAAAGACTATAGAGTAACTAGGGTATAATTATTAACTAGCTTTTTATAAAAGGAAATTAAACTTAGAATTCTAGAATTCTAAAAAGTAGAAAAAAATTATATATTTAGTTAGGTTTTTTATCCTATTAGGTAACTACTAATAGTGATATTATATAAGTAATTATATAATTAGCTAACTAGTAACCTAATAAAGGTTTTCCTGTAACTAAATAAAACATAAGCAGCAGAGGTTTCAGAAACAGCTAAGCATAAATTACTAAAGCTAGCTAGCGTACAAGAATAAATAAATAAATAATAATACTAAATATATATTAGTTTAGTATTACTTTTAGCTTAAAAGTAGTGCTAATTTAGGCTATATTATTAGTATAAGGTTTTACTATATTATAAAATATTATTATAGTATTATTACTATAGAGATAGTATACTACTATAGCTATATTAATACCTATAGCTTATTTAATAGCTATAATAATTTCTTTAAATAAGTAATTTAATATTACTTTAGCTATAATATTACTTTTAATAATAGTTTTATAGTAAATATAAGGTAGTATTACTATTATTATAGCTTAAATCTATTAAATTAATATTTAAATAGTATTTTTAGTAGTAATATTTACTTAGTTTAAAGCTATAGTATTTTTAATATTAATAGCTTTTTTTATAATTTATTTAACTATTTTTATTAAATTTTTAACTATAATAAGCTTATTAAATAGTAATAAGGTTAATATTATTATTAATATTTTAAAAAAAGTTTAGAGTATAAAAAGTTTATATTAAGCTTATATTAAGGCTATATTATTAATATAAAAAATAATATTTTATATACTCTTTAATACTATAGTTAATATAAGCTTAATAATTTTAATATATTTAATTATAAAGTAATTTAATATTTACTTATATATAGGTAGTAATATAGAAATAACTTAAAGTACTATTAATATAAAGCTATCTTACTTTATAAAAGAGTAGTAATAGCTTTATATAAAGCTATAATTTTTATTATTAATATTTATTAGTATTACCTTATTTACTATACCTATACTTTAGTATTAATATACTATTAAAAATAAGGTAAAATAAATATAGTAATTCTTTTTCTATACTTTTTAAGAGGTTTAGAGTTAGTTCTACGTTACTACTATAGTGTAGGCAAATTTATAAAACGTTTTATAGGCTTTAGTATAACAAGAGGTTAATATTAAGGCTAATATATATATATTACTATATAGTTTTAATACTATTAGTTCTTTTATTTTTATTTAAGCTTTTTAGTTAATAAAAAAGTATTAAAATAAGTAATTAAGTAATAAAATAAAGAACTATAAATTAAAGGTATAAAGTTATAATAATAGTATTATTATTATTAAAGGTATTTAATTACTATAGTATAAATAGCTTAAATTTAACTAGCTATTTTATTAGCTTTAATTTTATTATAATAATAATAAATATAATAATTTAAATAAAAATTAACTAATAAAATAGCTAACTTAATTTCAATGAAGGCTTATAGTATAGCTTTATAAGCTTTAGTTATAATTTATAAGTATTTAAGCTATTCCTTAGTAAATCCTTTTATAATACTTTTAACTATATTATTATAGCTTATTAAAGTATAGTATATACTTATATTATAAGTACCTAGGCTTTAAATTACTTATATATATAATAAGTATATATTATAAAAAAGTTATCCTTAAGTTAATATTATAAAGGCTATAAAAGCTAGCTATTATTAAGTAAGCTTTTTTATAACCTTTTTATTATACTTTTTTTAGTAAAGCTTATAGTAAATCTATATATTTAAAAATTAAGTATATTAAGCTAGCTAAATTATAGTAATATTATATTAACCTAGAGTTATAATAATATAGTAATAATATATAAAGTATAAAAGTTTACTTTTTTATAAGTTAAATTTAAGGCTAAATTTATAAAACTATAGCTAGTAAATTCCTTAAGCTTTTTTAAGGTAAGCTTAGGTTTTCTTTAGTATATAGCTAAAAATAAAAATATTTATATTATTTAAAAACTTAATAGTAAAGGTATAGTTTACTTTATATAGCTAGGTATAAAGAGAGGTTATATATAATAAAAAAAGAATTAAAGAGACTAAGGATTCTTATAAAATTTTAATAATTTTAGGTAAAGTACTTATTAATTAATTATTAAAGTAAAGAAAAGTATTATATTTAAAGGTAAAGGCTTAGGTTTATATTATTATTTAGTTAAAAATACCTAGGGATATTATAATATAAAGAAAATAATAATAATAAATAGTATTAAATACTATGAAAATATTTAGTTAAAGGAGTAATATTAGTCTATCCAAGCCTTATATTATATAGATTACTTTTATAAAAATACTAAAGGTATTTTTAATAAATCTATTTACTTTATTATTTATTTAAAGATTAAAGAAAGCATTACCCTTTTTAGTAATATATATAATCTAACTTATAACTATTACTTTTAAGACTTTATTTATAATACTTAAAAGAGATATAAGTTATTAAGTACTAATATATTATATTTTTATAAAGGGTTTTCTTAGTTTATAAAGAATAATAACTTTAGCTTTTTAAAATAAAGCTAAGTAATATTTAACTTAGTAATAGGTATTAAAAAATATATAAATACTTTAGCTAAAGAGTAGTTATAAGCTTTTAAGAATTTTACTAAAAGCTTATTAAGTTTAAATACTTTTTAGCTAGCTAGGTTTTTAATAGTAATAATAATTTTATTTTTATTAAATTCTTTAAAAGTAAAGAATAGTATAGTATTAAATTAGGCTTTTAGTAATTTAAATATATTATTTATATAAGCTATTAAAGAAGAAAAAAAGTAGTTAATAAGTATTATTACTTTTTTACTATAAAAGTTAGTAATAGTTATTTTATTATATTTATAGTAAAAAAGCATTAGAATTTAAAGAGAATTAAAGGGAAGGTTATTATAAAGATAAGCTTAGTATTTAAGCTTTTATAAAGTAATATTACTAATAGTTATAAACTTTACTAATTATTATTATATACTTTTTTTTAATAAGTTAAGCTTATATTACCTTTATATTAAATATAGCTTACTAGATAGTATTTATATAGTTAGCTTATTAGTATCTTTCGGCTTATTTAATATTTTCTATAGCCTTCTTAACTTTAGTATTCTATTCAAGTTACTTATAAAGGCTACTATAAAGGTAGTATAAAGTTATAGGTTATATAATTAACTTAAGTTTAAATATAATTTATTTAGTAAAGGTTTTTATATTAGTTATTATATTAAGTAATTTCTTTAGAGCTTTATATTAAAACTAATATTTAGCTTTTTTAATAGTTATATTAATATTTATTTCCTTTTAGTAGTACTTAAGAGTCTTATTATTTTTATAGTTTATACTAGTTATAATTTAAATAAATTATAAAATATAGTTAAATTTAAGTAAGTTTAGTTTACTAAGGAAATTAATAGGGAGGTTAGGGGTTAGCTAAGTATAGTTAATAATATTGCTTTATTTCCTTAAAGAGTGCTAAGTTATCTCCCTTCCAAGTATAGTAAGTCTAAGGCATTACTAAGTCATAAGCATAAACAGTATATTATAGCTAGGGGAGGTATATCTATATGTGTCCTAGAGGGGGTAGTAGAGATTAAAGTCCCCCACGAATACGCTGCGGCCCCGCGTCAGAAGCGCCTTAAATAAACTATTATTAAATTTTTTATTAAAGCTTTTTTAAAGTAATACTTTTTTTATTAATATATACTTTTAAAAATTTCAAAACCTAGCTATATAAGTAAATAATATATATATTATTAAAATTAATATACTATACTAAAGAATATATTATTTCTCTTTACAAGCTAAGATATAATAATAAATTATTAACTATATTTTTAATATATATAGTATATTATAATTTTTAAGCTAATTATTACTATTTAAATATAAGCTATTTATTATAATACTTATTTAATAAGTTTATAACTCCTTGATATTAAAATACTTTAAAAATAATACTATATTTTAAGCTTTTTATTATAATTATTATTAAATAATATGTTTATTGTTGGTATTCCTTAGGATACTAGTGATTCTCTAAGGAATACTAGGGTGGAACAGAGACTTAGTGACTCAACATGGGGTCTGCGAAAGGGTTTGTAAAAAGGTTTTTTTTCTACTAAGAAAAAGGTGCTATTTAAAGGGGCATTTTATAGGTATTCTATAGCCTATAAAAATGCTATTAGAAGCGCTGGTGAAAACTCTGCTTATTATATAGCTAACCTGTTAGGGGTCCTGTTAGGGTCCCTAGTCTAGTCTATAGTCCTAGGCGCATTATCCGCAGCCTAGAATATGTAGCGATTCTAATACTTAGAATTCTCTCTTTTTATAGAAAAAAAGGAATTACACTAAATATAGGTAGAAATTTATATAAAAACAGTAATTAACTATCTAATTAAATAATTAATAAGAAAAAGAGTCTAATCTATATCCCTAGTATTCCTCCTTCTTCTCTATACATTCTACCTATTCTTATATATAAATTATAGCTTTATTCTTATTAATAAAGGTCTTAAGGGCTTAGTTTAGAGAAGTCTTTATTATAGTATTAGTAATATTATTATTATTATTAATCTACCTAATCTCTTTAATTTCCTACCTTTTATATAACTATTATAACACTATAATATTAATTATTAACCTTTTCTCTTTTATTATACCTAACTTAATAATATACTTATATAATAAGAGAGAGTCTATATAAATAATTATTAGTATTAGCAAAATTTATAACTTCTATATAATAGTGTATAAAGTTATACTAATTATATAAGCAATGTTAGCACCTTAGACTATTATATATAGCTTAGATATAAAGGCACTCTTTATAACTCTCTTACTTTTTATTAAGCTATATATTATAATATTGCCTTTTAATATAAATTCTATACTAGTCCCCTTTATCTCTATACTAAGGATAATTATATATTTAATTTAGAAGCTTAAGTCTTTATTATTTATAAAGAAACTATTAATAAAGACATAGAGAGTAGTAGTAGAAAGGGTAAGTAGAATATACTATAAACTATACTTATAATACTATATTTACTACTAAATCTATTTATTAAGTCTTATAATATTAGAATTATTAGGATTTTAGGCTTATATAGCAATAGAAAGGTTAAATATAGCCTTTAGTTAATAAACTAGTAATATATATACTCTTTAAGCTTATTATTTAATATATTACTATCTTATTATTAGTTTATTAGGCTTAATAAGTTAAAGCTTTTTACTTTAGCCTTTTTAATAAAGTTCTATATAATTTTTATTATATTAGTATAAGATATAGCTATTAAAAATAAGGGGTTCTATAGGCATTAGAATTTACTTAGGTTTTGCTATAAATTCTACTTTCTTTAGTTTTATCTCCTTAGTCTTAAAGAACTTAATAATGCTTAGACTAAGGGTATTATTTATTTATATTCTAATTATATAAAAGCATTTAATTATATTAAAAGCTATTAAGAAATATAGGTTATATATAGAAGTAGTTATTATTAGCTTCTTATAATAGTAGTAAAAGTATATAGCCTACTAATATATACTAGCTTCTATAATCCTATAAAGGGGTTTTATAACCTTTATAATAGTATTCTTTAAGTATAAATATATAATTTATACTAGTAGTTTAGCAATAATTAACTAGTTAAGTAAGGTTTCTAACTATATATATACTTATATAATATCTTATAGCTATAAAAAGATATAATCCTTAGCTAGTAATAGTGCTAAAGTAATAATAAATCTTTAGCTTATATATTAAATTATTAAAGATTATATTAAAATCTATGCTTTTTCCTTATTACTATACCCTTAAATTATAAGCCTTTATTTCTTATATAGCTTATTAATGCCTTTTCTCTTAACTTCTCTTACTATATAAAAGTAGAAGAATTATTAGTTTCTATATTCTTCCTTATTAAAGGTTATAAATTTAAAAATATCTTTAGTAAGTAAGGCCTTAATTTCTTTTTAATTAAATACTTTAAAAGGTTTTTTAGTAGTAATAATCTTCCCTTCTTTCTTTAGTTTAATTACTAAGTCCTAGTTACTTTTCTCTTTAGCTATAAGGAAACTTATAGTGCTAAGTTCCTTATAATTCTTATTAATATCTTCCTTAATTTTATTATTTTCCTTATATACTATAATTAAAGAATGCTTTTAAGGTTACCTAAGTCCTTATTACTATAAAGGTATAGGTAATTAACCTTTATTAGCATTAGCGTTTTTAATCTCCTTTTTTTCCTTATTATTTTTCTCTATATTTATAACCTCTTCTTCTATGCTTTAATAATATAGCTTTACTATTATTAAGCGGAATTTTATAGGTTCTTAAGGTATTTTTATAGTATAGGTCTTATAATTAAATAATAGTAACCTAAATAAATTACTTTAGCCTTCTTTTTTACACTAAATATAGACTTTTAAGTTTAAGGGAAGTATATATAATAGTAGAGTATTTAGGCTATTCTATATATTTAATATATTAGTTACTTACCTCCTAATAAGATAATACTAAGCTTTATTAGTAGCTTTCCTTAGTAAAGCCTCTTTTTACACTACTAATAAGCTTAAAGGTAAGTTATATAATATTTATAGGTATACTTTAAAAATAAGTAAGGTTAGTATAAAGCTATTAGGTTCTATAGAATTATTAATAGCTTTAATAGATATTTATAGGCATTAAAGGGGGTTATAAGGTCTTTAACCTTAGCTTTAATAATTTTATAAGCCTAATAAAGAGGGCTATAATATTATTTAACCTTTTTAATACTATAGTAGGCTTTAATAGAAACTTTTTCTATATTAATAACTAATTAATATATATTATACTAGAATTCTATAGAAGTAAAGTTCCTTTTAGCATTATAAATAATATTATCTAAAGGTTTTAAATATATATTAATTTAGCACTCTTTTAGTATATTCTATATATTATAGGCTTTCTACTTTTAAGGCTTAAAAAAGTATATAGCTTAGAAAGCAATAGCTATATTAATAATATATAGTATAGGTTTCCTATTAATTTAGAGAATATTAATATAAATCTTATAATTAAAATCTATATTATCTTTAAGGGTAAACTTAAATCTAGCTAAAGCTTTACTATAGAGTTAATATTAATAGTATTTATAGGTAATACTTATAATTATTTTATTATTTATTAACTTACTAGCTCTTTAAAGTAGCTTAGTTAGTTTTATAATAAAGGGGTGCTTAAAATATTAATTTAGCTAGTAAATTTCTACCTTTAAAAAATAGAAGGTAATAGCTTTATTTTTCTTAAGTAGCTACTAAGGATATCCTTATTTTTATATAATAAAGACTATTTTATAGCTTTA
Organism: Claviceps pusilla; assembly: GCA_018360225.1. Classification (NCBI taxonomy): domain Eukaryota; kingdom Fungi; phylum Ascomycota; class Sordariomycetes; order Hypocreales; family Clavicipitaceae; genus Claviceps; species Claviceps pusilla. The sequence continues at coordinate 9,258 of SRPW01000385.1, read as the reverse complement.
AATTAGTATATTCTTAAGGTTATTAAGCTTTATATTTATTTAATTTATATTAAATGTATAGAATAAAAAGGGTATAGCTATATTAAAAATATAGAATTTAATAATACTAAAGATTATTAGTACTTATAGTACTTTTAAAGAGGTTATAAAACTAGCGCTAAAGTTAACTTTATATTAGCTAGTAAACTTAATCTTTAGAGTTAGTATTAGCTTCTAAAGTATTATAGCTTACTATACTCCTACTATTAAAATCCCTATAGCTTTAGTATTTAATATAATACTATAGAAAACCTTACTAAAATAGTAGTTATTTAAAATAAAGTAATTTATCTTAAGGGGTTCTACCTATAGAGCAGTGTTTATACTAAATACCTTATAATTAGCTATAGTGCATTTTAGTATATATAAGAGGGATCTTACCTATAAAGGTAATAATTTCTTATAAAGGTCTATTTAATTAAATAGTTTAGATAGGCCTAGTAGTAATTAAGTAAAAAATTATATAAATATTAGCTTAGGTATTATAGTATTACTTAATAAAGTTATAATAAATACATTATAATTAGCCTAAGCTAGGTATTTATTAAGGTAAGAGGTTTTATTTATAGGTTCTTCTTTAGATATAAGGAGAAATGCATTAAAGCTACGTTTAGTAGGAGTTCTTTTAATGCGCTTACTTTTTAGCTAAATATTCTTAGCTTTTTATTATTCTTGCCTTATATAAGATATTAACTAATATTCTTCTTTTTAGTATATAAAGTACTTCTATAAAAAGTATAATTTTAATTATAGTTAGCTACTAAGGTACTAATTAAATAATTACTTATAGTGCTAATTTATAAACATTACTTTATTATTATTTTTTATAGGGTTAGGGGTAGTTATAGCTAACTATTATATTATTATAATTACTATATTAGTTTAAAGGCATTTTTAGAGGTTTCCTATAACTCCTTTATAGGTTAGAGTGTAGAGAAATATAGCTAAACTATATTTAAAAATATTAGTAATAGTAGCGATTAATTATTACTAAAGCTTTATATTTACTATAGAAGCTAGAAAGATTCTATAATAAACTTAGTAAAGTTATATAAGTATTAGGTTAAGGCATTTAAGCTTAGTCTTTTTAGGGTTAGTAGTAATAACCTTTTAAAGAGAGATTATATTTTACTTAATATAATAGAAGTATTAATTACTTTTAGTTTTAAAGTAGGATTTAATATTATTAGTAAGGCTTTATATTATTATGCCTTTTTTAGTAAGTTTTTTAATATAGTAAGTAAAGGCTTTATCTTTAAGTATAATTAAGAAAGCCTTTACCTATAAGTCTTTAGGTATATTATTTTATAATAAATAATCTTTAAAGATACCTATCTTTAGAATAATAAAGTTATATATCTTTCCACTATATTTCTGACTATTAAAATAGCTTTTATTAATTTCCCTAAGAATATAGTAAAGTTAGTTATTATTAAGTAGTGTTTTTAGTAGTAGTAGCTTTAGTTATTATCTTTCTAGTTATTTATATAATAACTTATCTATTAACTTTAATTCCTTATAAATCTACTAATTAAGTGCTTTATTATTATTAAAAGGGCTATTAAGCTATAGGGAAATAGGAATTTATTACTAGTATTATATAGATTAACTAGAGAACTAGCGTTTAATTTATTCTTTTAATATATTAATAAGAGTAGTAAGTATATTTATATATTATACCCCTTAGGTAAGTGGAATTAGTATACTATTTATAGTAAGGAAATCTTATAGATCCTTTTATATTATTATTAGAATCTGCTTAAAGTCTTTAGTAGTTTAATTTTTAAAGTCTTTATAAAGGGCATTAAAAAACTTAAGGTTTTTCTATTTTAAAATATTATACTAGTAAAGAATAAAGGTAGCTTAATTATTAATATACTATTAATTTTTATGTTTCTTTAGTAGGTTATTCTAGTATACTTTCTATTCTAGGGTAAGGTTCTTTATATACTTATAGATAATTTTAAGGAGGGAATTTAGTAATACTTATAGTAAAGTAGTATTAGGGCTACTTTATATAAGGTTCCTAGATAAATCTTAGAATTCCTTATTACTCTTATAGGAAGATATCCTTATAATTAAATGTTTAAGGGTGTTTTTAATAGGCTATAGTTAAGGTTTAGCATTTTAGTTTTATAATCCTTATATAAGCTTTAGTATAATAAAGGGTTAGTTAATAAGATAAATAAGGGTTTTCCTATAGATAATAGTGTAAATAATAGTGAATTCTATATTTAAAAATAAGTTATAGCTAGTCTAGCGAAAACAACTTAATTCTTATATAAAAGACTCTATATTTAGGAAGTCTAAGTGCTATTTAAAACTATACACTCTATCCTCCTTTAGTATAAATCTCTCTCCTAAGTAAAGAGATTTACCTCTTTTAAGGTAAATCCTTATAAATTTATAGGTAAATATCCTAAGAATAGTATAACTTATTAATTAATATTAGTATTCCTTAGAATACTAGTAATTCTCTAAGGAATACTAGGGTAAAATAGAGACTTAGTAACTTAATATAAAGTCTATAAAAGGGTTTGTAAAAAGGTTTTCTTTTTACTAAGAAAAAGGTGCTATCTAAAGGGGCATTTTATAGGCATTCTATAGCCTATAAAAATACCGTTAAAAGCGCTAGTAAAAACTCTGCTTATTACATAGCTAACCTATTAGGGGTCCCATCAGGGTCCCCGGTCTGGTCCGTGGTCCCGGGCGCATTATCCGCGGCCCAGAATATGCAGCGATTCCAACATTTATAAATATTATATATTATATATAAAACTATTATTATTATACTAAGTAAAAGAGTTAAAAATTAAAATAAAGCTTACTATACTTTATTTTAGTTTTTAATTATTATTAATTTTTAATCTTTATAAACTTTATAATTAAATTATTTATAATTAATAAAACCTTTTTATATTACTTTATAATAATTATTAATCATTTATTTAAGTATATATAACTAAAGTTAATATAAAGTATAAATATTAATATATATATATACTAATTTTTATATTATTAATAATATTTTTTAAGTTTAAACTTATTATTATTTTTAATTATAGCTTAAATTAAATTAATTGTTTTTTAATTTTTTTTATATACTTTAATTAATACTTAATATTTTTTCTTTACTTTTTATTATTTACTAATAAATAATAATATAAAGTATTTAAATTAAAAAAATTAAATAGTTTTAAAAGTCATAGTTATATTTCTTTAAATAAACTAACTAAAAATATAATAATATACTAATTAATATTAAACACTTATATTATTATTATTATAAAGATGAATACTAACTTAGCTATATATAACTTTAATATAGATTTAGTTTAATATATATTACTTTTAATTAAAATTGAATTTTTTTTAAAAAAATATATAATATAATTTTTAAAATATATTTAAAAACAATACTTAACTTACTTAAGCTATAATTTACTTTTAATATTTATTTAAGAAATATTAAATTGAAAATAACGTTTAGCTTAGCTTATAAAATATTTATACTTTATAACTAAATAAAAAACTGAATTAAGTAATAATAAAGTATATTATATTAAAGGTTTTTATTTTATTAATAATTTATTTAAATATTTTAAGTAATATATACCTAATGTTTTATATAAACTTAATAAAACAAATAAGAAATAATTTTTTTTAAGTGTTATAAAATACCTATTTAATTTAAATTAAAGTATATAATAAATTTAAAAAAAAAATTAAAATATATAATAAAGAATATATTAATAATATAAAATATATAAAAATATAATAAATAATAAAATATATTACTTTGATAATATATATAGCTAAGTTCAAAGCCTTTTAAAAATATAGTAAATATAGCTACTTTTATATAGTTTAAAATATAATAAAGTAATATACTTTATAATAAGAATTATTAAAGTAATAAAAAATAATTTATTTAAATTTTAATAATATATAATTTTAATTATATTAAGCCTTTTTTTTCTTTTTTATATAAATAAACTTTATAATTTAAATACTTTAATAAATTTAAGGCTTATTTTAAATATTGTTTTATTTTTTTAAAGTATATTTTTAATAACTATTAAAGCTAAAAGTATTATTAACATTAATTAATAAAAAAGAGTTTAGGCAGTTAATCTATTTATATACTTAATAAAAACAGCTAAAAAAAAACTTTTTGCGAATTTGCCTGCACTGTAGTAGTAACGCAGAACTAACTCTAAATCTTTTAAAAAGTATAGAAAAAGAATTACTATATTTATTTTACTTTATTTTTAATAGTATATTAATACTAAAGTATAGGTATAGTAAATAAAGTAATACTAATAAATATTAATAATAAGAATTATAGCGTTATATAAAGCTATTACTACTTATTTATAAAATAAAGTAGCTTTATATTAATAGTACCTTAAGTTACTTTTATATTATTACTTATATATAAATAAATATTAAACTACTTTATTATTAAATATAATAAACTAGCTAAATTTATACTAATTATAGTGCTAAAGAGTATTTAGAATATTTTCTTTTATATTAATAATATAGCTTTAATATATACTTAATATAGCCTTTTTATACCTTAAATATATACTAAAATATTAATAAAATTAACTTTATTATTACTTAATAAGTTTATTATAATTAAAAATATAAAAAATAATTTTAAATAAATAATAAAAAAAGCTATTAATATTAAAATTATAATAGCTTTAAGCTAAGCTAATATTATTATTAAAAGTATTACTTAATTACTTATTTAATAAATTTAAGCTATAATAATAATAATATTACTTTATATTTACTATAAAACTATTATTAAAAGTAATATAATAACTAAAGCTATATAAAATTACTTACTTAAAGAAATTATTATAGTTATTAATTAAACTATTAATATTAATATTACTATAGTAGTATATTACCTTTATAATAGTAATATTATAATTATATTTTAAAATATAGTAAAGCTTTATATTAATAATATAGCTTAAATTAGTATTACTTTTAAACTAAAAGTAATACTAAATTAATATATATTTAGTATTATTATTAAAGGCTTTTTTATATACTATATATAAAACTAAAAAAAGAATAATATTCTTTAAAATATAATTATAGCTAATAAATAGGGTTTAGTAAAGATTATAATATAAAAGCTATATAATATTATAACCTAATTCCTTTTAATTATTATTATTAATAGAATTAATATAGTAAATAAGCTATATTATATTAAAATTATTTATAAAGTTAAGATATTTAAAGCTAAGCTTTATAATAATATTATTTATCTTTAATAATACTTTAAATACCTTAAATCTAGCTATATAACTATATACTATATATTACCCTTATAGTATAGCTACTATATATTTAGTTAGTATAAGAAAGGTAAATAATTATACTTAGCGCTATTAAAAGCTATATAAAAATACTATATTAACTACTAAAGACCTTACTTTATATAGTTTTATATATATAATATTATAAATAAATAATAAAACTATATATATATTATATACTTAATATAGCCCTTAGCCTTTACTAAACCTTTTATACTAAAGAAAAATAGCTAAATAAAAGTATTTAGCTATAGCTAAAGAAGAGATATAAGTAATCTATTATTATAAAAGGCTTTACTATAAAAATAAGTTAGTAAACTATATACCTATCTCTTTAATACTAAACTAAAATTAATATAGTATTTATAAGCTATTATAAAGGCCTTTTTAAATTAATAACTTATAGCTATTATAATACTAAATAAGCTAAGCCTAACTTAATATACTATATAAAGTATATAATAAAGGTTATATATTAAAATATATAGAAAAAAACCTACTTTATATATTTAGCATTAAAGTTTTAACTTAAAGCTAATATAATAATAATATAAAAGCTAGAAACTATAAATAGTAAATTACTTAATTTTAGCTTTAGCTACTTTTAATTTATTACTTAAAGTAGCTATATTATAATTTATATAAACTATTAATATAAGCTTAAGGTATAGTTAATATATATAAGTAAGGACTAATACTTAATAATATTAATAGAATATTATATTTACTTAATATATTTCCTAACTTATAAACCTAATTAAATATTACCCCTTATTAACTTTATAATAGCCTTATCTTTAAACTATAGTATTTTTATAAAAGATTTTAATTAATATTACTTACTTTAGAATTATTATAGCTAAACCTTAATAAAAAGTAATATACTTCTTATACTAATAATATAGTAATAGCTTAAACTTATAATATTATAAAGTAAAGTAACTTAAAGAATATAAAGTAAAAGAAATAGTATTATTAACTATACTTAAATTACTTATAATATAAAAGCTAAATTTATAAAGAGACTAAACCTTATTAAATTTAACTATATTCTATAGCTTATTTATATTAATACTAGCTTAAGGCTATATAGTAACTACCTACTTTATTTTAAAAAGCTATATATAAAAGATAACCTTATAATAGCTAAAGTAGTAATATAATACTATTATAACCTTACTAAACCCTTACTTTAAATACTTATAGAAATTAATAGCTATATAAAATAAATAATAGCTAAGCTTTAATTTATTATAAACTTAATAATTTTAAAAGAACCTTAAGGTAATTTTAAGCTAAACCTATAGTAAAACTACTATATTAAAATAACTATTTAAAATGCTAGGAAAGTATTATAATAGTAGTAAATATTTTATACTAAAAAAAATTAATAACTTACTACTAATATAGCCTAAATATAATACTAAACTATTAGTAATAAAAGGTATAGTACTTAATACTTTATTATTAAAGTAGCTATTATTTATAAAAAAAGCTTATAAAAACTTAAATACTAAGTATAGCTTTATAATAAATTACTATTAAAATAATAATAAATCTTTATTTTTATTTAAAGTAAAAGTATAAATACTATAATTATTAAGTTATATTAAAAAAAAAAGCTATATTAGCTAACTATTTCTTTCTTTTCTTTTAAGCCTAACTTAATAATATATTAAAAAATCTTAATAACTACCTTAATATTATAATATTTTTATTAAAAGACTACTTTAATACTAATAAAATCTATAATATTATTAAAAGCTTAATTAACTAAAAGGTATAAAAACTAAATAAACTTCTAGTTAATTACCTTAAAGTATATAATAAGCTATTAGCTAAAACCCTTACCTACTTACTTAATATATATTATTATATTAGCTATTACTTAGCTTTATTTTAGTAAGTAAAAGTTATTATTTTTTATAAATTAAGTAAAACCTTAATAAAGTAATAAAGAGTAAAGGCTTAATACTTTATTTTATTTTTTAATATTATTAGTAAAGTAATAAAGGTAGTAATAATAAGTTAGTTTACCTTTATAACTAAATTAAATAATATATTATTTAATTTATAAATAAGTAATAAAGTAAATAGGTTAATAGAAGTTATACTAAGTGTTTTAATAGAATTAGTATATATAGTATAGTACTATAGTAATATTATATTATTACTTTAAATAAATATATTAATAGCTTTTAATACTATTTACTATAAAAAACTAATTTATATCCTTATAGTTACTAAAATCCTTATATAAATAGTAATATAAACTTATTTCTTTATTACTAAATATACTACTAATCTTTATTTTAATAGTAAATTTATAAGCCCTTTACTTATAATTATAAGTATATTATAAGGGTTTTTAATCTTTTTTATTCTTTTTTTACTTTATATTATCTCTTTATATATTAAGCTTTAAATAATATATTTTATACTTATTATAAGCTTCTTAATAATATAAATAAACTTATATATAGGTATATAGTAAAGAAGATATAAAATTACCTTAAAGCTACTTAAGTAATTTACTAAAAATAGTTTTAAGAATTAAGTCTTAAATTTAATTTAAAGAAGAGTAAACTTATATACTTTACTAAGTAGTATACTATAATTATATTACTAGTTTAACTTAAGATTAATATAATATAATTAGTTTAATTTACCTACTTTCTTAAAGTATAGGTTTATTATAAGCTTTATTAAAAAGTATATTAAAGTTAAATTAAGTTAAAACTAATATAGTAATAGCTTATACTTATATTATTAATAGCTTTAACTTAAGGATACTTATTATATAATATATAACTCTTATATATATAAGTTATTTAAAGTATAATTATATATAATATAAAATTATACTATACCTTTATTAAAGTTAGTAATAAAGTAAAGGGTATAGCTAAAGTATTTATTTCTAAATAAATTAAATATTTAAGAATAATAATTAATATATTTAAAGCTATACTATATACTTTAGTTAACACTAAGGTAGCTATAGCTTTAATTAACCTTTATTTTAATTACTATTTACTTTACTTTTATTAATAAATAAAAGCTAATAAAATAGCTAAGTATATTTATAATATTTATACTATAATAATAGCTTAACTTAAATATAAACTAATATACTAAGAGTTAAGCTACTTACTATCCTTAAATAACTATTTAAACTATATATTATTTTTAAACTAACCTTATAATTATTTACTAAAGTTTTTTTTAACTAAAGCATTTACTTTAAAATAAAAAAACTATTAATATTAAAAATAAGCTACTATATAAATATATTAAACTAATATTAAATATATAGTAATAAAGCTTAACTCTAGCTTTACCTTTACTATTAAAGTAATTTACCTTTACTTAGGCTTAACTAAGTATAAATTTATAATACTTATATAAATATATATAAAATAAATTAAACTTAATACTTTTCTCTTAAGCTAATATATTTTTAAAGTAAAATTACTAATATATAGCTATTAAGCTAATAATAAAGATTATTATTATATTTTACTATTTTATAAAAATTTTAATTATTCTTACTTTATTAATATAAATATATATTTAATATAAAACTAATATAAAGTTAAAGAAGCTTTAAAAAATAATAAGCTAATAACTATACTTATTAAGTAGCTTATATTAATAAAGTATATTTCTTAGTTTTAGCTTATAAAAAGCTTATAAAATTAATAAGCTAAGAATATTAAAAATATAATATTATATAATACTTAGTATAGTATAGGTATAAAGGTAATAAAAAGCTATATAAATATTATAGCTAGTATAAATTATTAAAATATATAACTTATTTTTAAAAAAAAAAAAATATAATAACTAAGAAAATAGAAAATAAGTATAGTAT